>QYTT01090013.1:0-27410 GCA_006980735.1 Dasypogon diadema
CCTTGTCTCCTGTTAGATAATATCTTACTGCACCATCATAAGATATGTTCTGATATTTCTGGCAACAAAAACAAAATTCACAGGCACAAAATTCTGAGGCAATTTGTTTTTCTTTTGGTGCCGACTTTCTGCACTCAGAAGGATCTCATTTATTTACTCGAGTTTGAATTGAAAGGTATGTCTCCATTTTAAAAGACCTTTTTCTTTACCCTACTGATCTCTCTACTTTTCTATCATTCAAATACGTAGTAAAACCTTTACTTACACACAATACAATATGAAAATATCGCCTCAATCTTTTTCATGGACTGTGGAAAATATCAAACTTGTTAGAAATCCTGCCTGCAGGCCATGG
The DNA here is from genome assembly GCA_006980735.1 of Dasypogon diadema. NCBI lineage: Eukaryota > Metazoa > Arthropoda > Insecta > Diptera > Asilidae > Dasypogon > Dasypogon diadema. The sequence continues at coordinate 356 of QYTT01090013.1, forward strand.
ACGACAGTTTTTGCGCCACACACAAGCAATTTCTTTTCAGTGCCTGTCCGGCGACCTTTATTTGCGTGTTGAAATTTGCCGGCCGGTGCCGTCGACTGCAGGCCGTGGCCTGCAGGCGGCCTGTAAGTGGATGGGCACCATTAGACTACACAGTATAATTAGTACACGAACTCATTTGAGCCCTCCATGCATGAAAGTGCAGTGGAATGGAAGGAAAATAAAACTTAAAATTATCAAGAGAAAAAAGCTTAGCAGCTTTGGTGTTGTTTGTTTGTTATTCCCTCAGCAACCGCTCGGCAATTGGATTTGGAGGTGGTTTTATTTAGCCCTTTCTTGTTGAAGTTGTGTGGAATATACTGTATTCTCTTAACTGCGTGGTATATATCAGCCAAACATGAACACTTGCTTGGCTCCTGCAGCGGAGAAGAGATGTTTTAGGACCAGAGACTTGCACAATGCGTCGGCAATTACAGTTGATGATAAAAACGTCTCTCGTAGTATGCTTAATAAGAGAAATGCAATAACATTTTAAGACGTTTTCTTTGAATTTTTAAAAGAACTTTATTTAAGAAAACTACGAGATCCCTGCGCAATTGCACAAATTGAAGGTATATGGGTGACATAATGTTTTTATATGTTCCCTCAATTTGCACCTTAAATTTCAAAGCGCGTTTTTTCAGAAGTGTCCCCTGTATGCCTAATCCTAATTCTCCCATGCAAGCAAGCAGTAAAAAGACACCTGCAAAATATTTTACCATGCAGAATAATGAAAACAGTTCCAACAAATCCACGTATTGCATACTTATCGATGGCAAACACCGAACTTAACACCAAAGTTACCCAGGAACGCAACCGCAAAGTAATGAACACAACCCCAAACTGATGCGGATCAGTGTTGCCATTATAAAATTTCAAGAAAAGCTCGATGAAACTCCATATAAAAATAGTGGCTGAAATACGGAACCGGGAGCTTCCTTTGTATAATTAATATATAGATTACGGTGGGCTAAGCCCCACTAGCCCTTAGAGTACAGCCGGCGCCTCGTTATTTCCACTCCTTTTCCGTTATAAGTTCGAAGGTTTATGTTACAGCGATCGAAAACATCAAAGAAAGGGATATGGAATGACGTAGGTGCCTTTAACTGTCAAACATGCTTTCAAATTTAATTATAACAATAAAGTGACCATAGCTTGCTGATTTTCTTGAAATATGCAGTTTTTTTTACAATTCGTTAATTTACAGGGTAATTATTTTATTTTGATACTGAACTATGACTTAACACAGTATTGCAGAAGTACATACAAATTACCAATTTCAAAATGTTGAAGTCTTCATATGGCAAATTAAAACTGGGGAAAAATTAATTGGTGAATGCGTAAACATTCACTTTTCTTGTTTTTTATTGTAAGAAAAAATTAGACAAAGTCAAGGTTTTGGGGAAGTCATGTCGCCCGAGTTATGCATTTCACTATTAGAGTCAATAAAAAAGAACACTTGAGCTTAAATTATTTTATTCACTTTTAATCCTACAAATTTTAGACTGGTTTTCTCAAAGCTCGAACTACTACTGGTTTTATAAAATTTTCCTTAGCCTAATTTACTTCACAATTCTGATTTCTGTTAAATTTTTATGCTGGTGGTGGTGTCTACAATTTAACATCACCACCTCAGGTAATTCTGGGAATTTTTTCATATCACGTGCATTATATGTGATTTCTCATGTTTCCGATAGTGCTGGCTCGTGGGAATGACCTTCTAAGATGTTTTAGCCGAAGGTAATGCAACTCCCGCGAGCCCTCTCTGGGTCCGCGCTTGGGTTGGAACTATAAGGGTTTAGGGGTTCAAAAATGTTATACCCACTCTAAGGGCCGATTCCAATCCAAACCTTCGACTTCGTCTTCGTCTCGTTATAACAATTTGTGCCCGGAGCTCTGTATTTAGGATTTTACATCGAACTGTAGAGTGGTTTATTCTGCAAAGTCCTCGCTATATTAAGTGGCAGAGGCAGAAATGCAGGCAAACCAAGCAAATTTCGCGAGGATGAAGAACTTTCCGAGAGTCATAGGAGCGATTGACGGCACTCACATACGGATAAACCCCCCAAAACGAGATAAGGAAGCATATTATAATCGGAAAATATATTACAGCATTCTATTTCAAGGGATTGTTGATGCTGACAAGAAATTTATGGATGTACACTGCGGTGAACCGGGATCTATGCATGATGACCGTCTGTTCCGCAAATCCAATTTTTATGCGCTAATCAACACGGAAGGAAATTTAATTGTGCAAGATGGTGTTTTGCTTGGGGACTCTGCTTACCCTGAAACGGATTATTTAGTTCCACCCTTCAAAGACTTGGGGAATTTAACGTCAAAAGAAGGAAATTTAATTATTTGCATTCATCGACAAGAATCGTAGTTGAGAATGCATTTGGGCTGCTAAGAAGCCATTTTCGCCGATTGAAATTTTTTGAAAGTCCGAGCATAGCTTTCGTCACAAACTGCGTAGTTTTTTTTTGGAGGGGAAAAATCCATTTACGGACACCCACCTCTGGGTACTACCGACTAAAACCCCTCCCTCCCAACACCAAGAACACCAGCCCGGAACCGTTTTCCACATTACTTCGGGCTGGGTCCCATTTTTAGCTGCCCACTGGTGCGCTTCTCGCGGCCTCCTGGTTCTTCGTGCGAATAGTATCCTCCACGAACCTGGCCACTAGCCCCCAATGGCTCTCGCTCTCCAGCATAACCCCCACTATGCTGTCCGGTGATAGTCGTCCCAGTACCGACTCCACAGCTGTTCTCCCGTCCGCCCACCGGCCGCAGGCAAACAGCGTATGCTCAGCATCATCCCTACCATCTCCGCAATACGGCCACTCCGGTGAGTCAGCCCTACCAACCTTATGGAGATAGTGCCCGAAGCACCCGTGTCCGCTCAGTAACTGCGTGAGATAGTAGTTTACTTCGCCGTGCCTTCTGTCGAGCCATGGTTCAATCTGCGGCAGCAATCTGGCAGTCCATCGTCCCCTATCATCACTGTCCCACGTCTCTTGCCATCTACTCATCGTGTGGGACCTTTCCTCTCTGCTGGCCTGCCTCCGTCCTGTCTCATTTTTCCTTGTGTAGATGGCCTTTCTTTCCATCGCGAGGAGTCCGATTGGAATTACTCCCGCGATGATCAGGACTGCCGGCTCCGAGACTGTGCGAGATGCGCTAGCAACCCTAAGGGCGCCCCGTCTTTGTACGGAGGCCAAGCGCTTCCTGTGCACCTCTACTTTCATCTGATTGCCCCATATCTCGGCTCAATATAGCAGTATAGACTGCGTTGTGTCCATGAGCAGGCGTCGTTTGCTCGACTTTGGGCCGCTGGTATTCGCCATGATCCTGCTCAAGCGCGCAACCTGTCCCGCCGCTTTGTCCGCTGCACATCGGATCTGCTCCCCGAAGGTGAGTTTGGAGTCAATCATCACTCCCAAGTACTTGGCTGTCGGCTTCGTCAGCACCTGCTCCCCGCCCACGTCCATGGGTAGGACAGTACTGATCCTCCTCTTCGTGAGGATCACTATCTCCGTCTTGGCCACGGCCAGCGACAAACCGTGATCAGCCATCCATGTTTTCACCCTCCTCATCACCTGGCCGCTATTAATACGGCGACGTCGTCCGCATACGCTGTCGTAGGCGGCATTCCACAGATCAGGTCCCAGTATGGATCCCTGTACCACCCCCGCAGTGACAGCCCTCTCCCGACGTCCCTCCGTGGTGTCATAGACTAGGGATCGATCATTCAGGTAGTCTCGGATCATGCGGAGCAGGTATTCGGGGACTTTGAAAGTCGTCCCGAGCGCCTCCAGCATATCAACCCACCTGGCGGAGTTAAACGCGTTCCTGACGTCGAGAGTGACGAGCTGGACCAGCCGTCGAGAGCGGCGACCCCCCTCCTCCGCCCGGCTCACCGCGGCGACCACCTCTTGCACCGCGTCTACAGTGGACCGTCCGCGCCGGAATCCCTATTGTCGTTCGGAAAGGCCGCCAGCCGCCCGCATCGCCAAGAGCAGGCGGGGTTGTAGCAGCTTCTCCAGAACCTTGCCCGCCGTGTCCAACATACAAAGGGGGCGATACGATGACGGTGCGGTTGCCTCGCCCTTCCCTTTGCTTATTAGCACCAGTCGTGCTGTCTTCCATCGGGAGCAAAAGACCCCGGCCCCCAGGCACGCGTTGTACATCGAGAGCAGGAGCTCAGGGCACACGCGGTGCGCGCACTTTAAAGCCTCCGCTGGTATCCCGTCCGGGCCCGGGGCCTTCCTGTTGCGAAGGGAGGCTCTGCTCCCAGTTCTAGTGTCGGTCGACAGCGGCGTCAGGCCGGCGTGGAGGACGGAAGCCATTCTGGCTTCGTCCAACCTTCCGACGTTCCACCTTTTACGTCCCTGTGTGCTGCTCCGAGGGGCGCCAGGAGCGCCGCGGACGCAGAAGGTTATGTGTACTGATGGTCACTAGCCGTGTAGTCCTCCAGTACAGTCCATCCTTCCACCAGCGGTACGAGATCCTCCGTAGCAAAGGACACGTCGGGTATAGTTTCCATATACCCAGGGCGGCGGAACGTCGTCGCACCGCCGGTATTCAGGACCACCAGGTTGGTTCTGGCGGCCATCTCCAGCAGGTACCTACCCCGGGAGTCTGGGGTGGGCATCCCCCACTCCACGCCCCTAGCGTTGAAGTCTCCCGCCACCACTATTCCGCCCGTCATTCTGCGGATCTCGTCCTCCAGGGCGTCTAACTTGTCCCTGAAGTGCTGGATCGGCTCGTTTGGGGTGAGGTAGCAACTGACAAAGGTTACTCCTCCGCTCTTAACCCATACGTAGCCTCTTCCGCGCCCGTGCGCCGTCACCGCGGTTTTGCCGGGGTCATGCACCCACACTGCAGCCGTCCCAAGATCGTCTCTGTACCAGGAGGCAAGCTGGCGGTCCTGGTATTGCTCGCTGTTTTATAAGTTGATTCAACACAATATTAGTCACAATTAATTTCTTACCATCTTGATTGCACAAATATGTCCCTTCCTCTAGAAAATTAGTTTTTGTTTTGCTTCTGTCAAACAAAAGTTGTGTTCCATTCGGTTTCTGCTAACAAGTACTTGTGAGTACTTCGTACGTGCTAATGGAACGCGCCTATTATTGGCACTACTAAATTACTTTTTACACCTCTACCGGAATCAGCAAGAATCAGAACTCTAAACTATAATTGCAAAGGTTTTGACATTTTAATGTTTTACAAATTTTCAGTGTTTATATGAGTGTAATGTAAAAGGTTTTCAAAGTGTCTGTCTCTAAACGCCGATGTGATGAATTTAGGGCGCAAAATCAGTGTCCGCATAAATACATTCTCGGCAAAATAAATTCAGACAGTGCAGATTATATTGCTTGCTAAAAGTATCTGGTCACTCACGATTTTTCTCTTTAAAATTGAATTCTCAATGCGTTAATTTTCTTTTAATTGAATGACTTAAATTCTACAAACGTAAAATTCTATATTAAAAATTCTTATTAATGAAAACGTAGCGGTAACTGCTACAGAACGCTATATTTCTACATTGCTTTTACACCAGCGGTGTATCTAAAAGAAGTAGTTTAATTTTATTAATTTGCGACACTAGTTTTCTATGAATATAAATTTTTGTAGATTTTTACGTGATAATTTTCCATTTTTGTGATTTATGATTTATTTATATGTGATAATTCGATTCTGAAGAGTTAACATGCAAAAAACCTAAGATTCCCGAAATTGTATCAAATGTTGTTATAGTAAAAAAATAAATTCTGAGAATAAGGTAAAAAATCAGAGAGTAATTCCAAGATGTATAAATTAAACCATCGTCAGTGCGCCGATCGATTTGCCTGGCACAGACACTACAACGAGCAGTCACAAATTTTCTATCACTTTGAATAATTTCACAAGGAAATTATTAAAAATTACATGAGCTAGAATTATTAATTCAAACTACTCAGCAAAATTGATCGTAAGGGATACGTTTGAGTGCAACTTATATATATAACCATTGTGCATAAATTAATTATAGACCAACTTTCTACTTTTTTACGCGGCGACAGCGTTGACAAATGTTTAAAAAATTTTTGCTTATATTTTTGCCGCGAATTTTGTTTTTCTTTTTCAAGTGTGCGCCCTTCCCTGTATTACGAGTTTTTCACTTCTTTAATTTGCATTTAAATAAAATTAAATAAAATTATGTTTGAATAAAATAATGTTTGAACTTTGACAAATGACGCGTCTGCCGTCGTGAATGGAACATATCTTGATTTTAAAGCCGTTAAAGCGCTGCATCTGCCGCGTTTGGCGTCGTGAATGGACCTTCGGCTTTACACAGTTGCAGGCGCCAAGTATAAAATCTTTTGTTTTAATGTAACTTTGCGTTGAAATATAAATGAATTAAACTGCATGCATGCACTATGTGGAAGAATAATTGTGTCCCAATTAAATTTTTTCTCTTTCCAGTTGAGAACGAGACCCGATGTTATGGAGAAATAGGTTGCTTGAATATAACTAGAGAGTGGTACCATTTAATTCACCGACCATTTAACGTATTTCCGCTGCCCCGTAAAGTAATTAATACTAGGTTCATTCTTTATACGGAAGAAAATCCGACGGAAGGCCAATTGCTTGACGCTAAAGATGAAAACACCATAAAAGAATCTAATTTTAACTCATCATGGCCAACAAAATTTATTATTCATGGCTTTATAGATACTCCGCTTTCCAACTGGGTGTCTGAAATGCGAGATGAATTAATAGCGCATGGGAAATTAAATGTGATAATAGTTGATTGGGCTGGAGGCTCTCTACCTCTGTACACTCAAGTGAGTACACCAAATGCTATTTTCTGCAGTTAAAAAACCTGTAGTACTTCCAAAACAGGCGACAGCAAACACCAGACTTGTCGGCCTTGAACTAGCCTATTTGATCAAAACGCTTCAAGAAAAACACGGATTGCGACCTGGTGATGTACACATAATTGGGCATTCATTAGGAGCACATACCGCTGGATATGCTGGTGAGAAAATTCCAGGAATCGGGAGAATAACAGGCCTGGATCCAGCAGAGCCCTATTTTCAAGGAATGGGTCCCTTGGTTCGGTTAGATCCAAGTGATGCAAATTTCGTAGATGTTATCCACACTGACGGAAGGAGCTTCTTTCTCCTTGAAATGCCTGGCTATGGAATGTCTCAGCCATGCGGCCATCTAGACTTCTACCCTAATAACGGCAAAGAACAACCAGGTTGCGCTTTGTCTCAAGAGGGCACCACTTTGATTCCTCTTACCTTAATTAAGGATGGCATAGAAGAAGCATCAAGGGTCTTACTAGCCTGCAATCATGTCCGAGCCATTAAACTTTTCATTGACAGTATCAATGGAAAATGTCCCTACGTGGGTAAGTTAAGAACAATTATGTACTCTAAGCTATTGATTAATGAATTTAAATTAATCTACATATAGCTCACCGCTGCCCTTCGTATCAACACTTTCTTTCTGGGCGATGCTTCAAATGTTTCCCAGGAAATTGTGCTATTATGGGCTATCATGCTTCTTTGCCCTTTGGGACGAACCGCAATTCTACTGAAAACGAAATTCTGCCGGAAAAATACGTTTTAGCTCCGCAGCAGGGAAAGTATTTCCTGACAACAGGAAAAGATTTCCCTTTTTGTCGTAAGTTCACGTTCCATGTATTTTCGCAAAATATCTATGTAAAACTGATGCTTCCAGAACACCACTACAGATTCACAGTAGAACTTGCTAAGCCTAGGGAGGCCGAGCCTTGGGTGCAAGGTTACATATCTGCTGCAATATTTTCCGACAAAGGCGTGTGGCGCGGCATTGACCTAACACAGCGTGGTACTGTTCGCCTGGAACACGGATCTAAATACCAAGTCGTAGTAACTAGTCCCCACGACCTGGGAGAAAGGATTAGAAAAGTATTTTATGTATGATACGTGAAAGAATAATTCTTATAATGCTCTTTAGGTAGAACTGAATTGGTCCCATGACATGAACGTGCTGGAACCTCGTACGTTATGCCTGTTTTGGTGTAATGATCACTTGTATGTGGAATCCGTAATCGTAGAAGTCATGAGAATTCCCTCCCGAGAGTGAGTCATTCATACAATTATATTGAAATGCTAAAGTGTCTTGCGTAATAACACTTTTATGCTCTTATTTGCTATAATTTACATCATTCGATATTTCAGAAGTATTTAATCATATTTTTTCTAGGAAGCGGAACAGCGAAAATGGGAACAAACTGTGTGCTCCAAAAAAGGAATACGCAGAAATCGCAAATCGAGGATCATCAGTATTTTATGACAATTGCCAGAGATAGCAAAGATATAAGATATAAGATATTTTTAATTTAGTGTTAGGACTTGATACTTCATATTGGAATGCCTCTGTTTTGTTGTTTTACTTGAACATTTTTGTTCATCTTCTGAATTGAAGATTGGAGATTTTGTGATATATTCTTAACTGAACTTAATAAAAATTGAAAAAAGCCAATTCTGTAGTCGTTTATTTTCATACTAAAATAAAATGGTTTTATAGTAGGTAATTAAGTAACTTGCGTTTAGTTCCTGCCGCTATCTACTACTATAATCCAAAGCACTGCGGTTTAGAGGGTATCCAGGTATGCAAACAAGGCATGTGCACTGAGAAATACTTTATTCTACTTAAATTTGTCCGGTGATAAACTTCTTAAGAAAAGCTTTAATACCACTATCTGGACTAACTGAAAACTTAAGCCCGAATCAAGCCCTACCTTTAGCCCAATCAACCGTACAAGAAAATTCGTTTTCGAATGTTAAAATCAGACTCTAACTTGTTGAATATTAGAGGTTACTCTCGCGCTCACTGCCAGCGCCCATAGGAGTCAGTTGCCGCTTAACCCTCAGACCGATTACATTGTCACGTCTTAATTATTAAATAATAAATTCCTATTATATAATCGACCCGGGAGTTTCATTTAATAGCACCCTCCGCGCTCCTATTTTGTTAAATGATGCCGAAACCCGGGATTCTTGGAGTTTTGTATTTAATAAAAACCGTGTGTCGCGGTCAATTCTAAGTAAGCGGAATCGGCATAGCAGTTCTCCAGGCGAACCTCGTGCCGTGCTCAAGTTACTCGTATAGCCAACGCAGCTACCGAATTTTTGGACAAACCCACTTCGCGCATATGAAGACCCTTCGAACGGCTATAATAAAACAATATTATAGGCAGTCCCTGCCAGAATTCAGGGGAGGCCCAGCACCGGTCCTTCGCATAGCGCCGTGAAGCTGCCGAAAATGGAACTAAAGAAGTTCTCTGGGAACCAAAAGGAGTGGTTGCCGTTTTGGGAACAATTCAAGCAGCACCTACATGAGAATCCTTCCCTAAGCAGAGCCAAAAAATTCAGCTATTTACAGTCCGTTTTAACAGGTAGAGCTGCAGAGACGATAGCGGGATTTACCCCCGCGGAGGCTTGCTACGATGGTGCTATTGGGTTACTCATGGAGGAATTCGGCGCCAGGTGACAACTACAAATTGCTCGTGCGGCTGTTGTTTGACGGAGGGACCCAGCTGTCATTTATTCAAAATCTTTCGCGTAAATTAAATCTGCCTCTAATTAAGAGGGATAATAAAAAGCATTATATCGGCTTCGATCGCTTATTCGACGACTGCTGAAGGACGAGCAGAAACTTTTGGACTACGATGAAGTTATGCAGGATTATATTGGGTGTGGTTATTCCGAGATAGTTGAATCCGAAGCGGGGGGCAATCCCACGTATTATTTACCCCACCAGCCGGTATATAGATCTGATAAATCGACGTCCAAGCTGCGCATTGTGTTCGACGCGTCCGCCCATGCGGAGGGATGTAAATTGCTAAACCAGTCCGTATTAACTGGTCCTAACCTGCTTCCCGAAGTTCTGCCTATACTCATAAATTTTCATCTTGGCAGCGTAGGAATTGTGGCCGATATACAGAAAGCCTTCCAGATATCCCTCAAACCATCGGATAGGGATAGCCATCGCTTTTTGTGGTATAAGGAGAGTTTAAGAGCCACCAGCATGCACCGCCTCTACAAGAGTTTCGCCTAACACGTTTAACCTTCGGCGTGAGTTGTAGCCCTTTTATTCTTGGGGCAACTATAAGGAAACGAAGCTTTTACACGGAGGACCTGATTTTGAGCACCAATAGCGCTGATTTCGCTCGAAAGTTGTACGACGAAGCCACGGAAATCCTTAAAAGAGCCTCAATGGATCTACACAAATGGAATTGTCATAACGAACGTGTCAGGTTTAGTCTCGAACAGCAAGATGCATGCCCTGCAATTCAGAAGGTATTGGATGTTCTCTGGGGTGCATACTAGGTAAGCAATACAGCCACTAACTTTAACTCGATTACTTATTGGTGCGATTCGAAAATAGCGTTATATTGGATCCGAGGAGATTCAGATAAATGGAAGCTCTATGTGGCTAATCGGGTTCGGGAGATAAATAAATTATCTAGCAGTTCTTCTTAATGATATTGTCATGGCATCGAAAACCCAGCTGATTTGTTAACGCGAGGTGTAACGGCGGAAGTCCTGTTACGTTGTGCGGTGTGGAAGAATGGACCAGAATGGCTACGGCTATCGCCGGAAGGTTGGCCTCAAGAAACGGAGTCTGAGAGTAATACTTGCCTCATTTCTTTTGAATCCAAATTGAAGGACTTTTGCTTGGACGAGGAAATAGGCGCGATATTACAAATTCGGGACCACAGCAGTTTGAGGAAGTTGCTTCGTATAACGGCCTATGTTTTTCGATTTATACATCGGACAACTAAAGGCATTAAAGATTCGCGAACTCTCCTAGGTCATTTAATGATTAGGTTTCAAGATGTTTCCCTTCTAGGATCCCTAAGTGCAGAGGAAGTGCAACAAGCCAAGAGCTATTGGATTTTGCTGGCTCGGCGTGAGGCTTGTCGAAACGAAATAGAGGCATTAAAGCGCGACCAAAGCCTTTCAAAATCATCGAAAATATTTTCATTAAATCCTTGTTTAGACGAGGATGGCTTTCTGCGAATAAAAGGAGGCTCGACTGTTTTGAGGGCGATTCGCTGGAGAAGAATCCGCTCATATTACCGAAGGCAGCGTATCTAAGTGAATTAATTATTAAAGATCTTCATAATATTACGCTACATGGAGGAGTCAGCGTTGTGCTGACGAAGCTTGGAGAAGTATTTTGGATTCCTCAAGCTCGCCAGCTCGTCAAAAGAATTATAAGAAAATAGAATTGGTAGCCGATTTATCAACAGAAAGTTGCCTACTCGCCTTAATTCTGAAGAACTGCAAGAATTTGCCTCCCAGCGAGGTGTGAAATGGGGGTTTATTTGCGACCGTGCTCCCTGGTGGAGAGGGTTCTGGGAGAGGACCGTTCGAAGCACAAAAAGTGCGCTCAAGGTAACCTTGAGGAAAGCGGTCTTAAATATGGACCAGTTGCGGACTCTTATGACAGAGGTTGAAAATGTCATTAATTCCCGGCCCAGCCCAGAACTTTTCGGAAAAATTGTAGATGTAGGGTATTATAGCTTTGAGCAAACGTTTGTAATGCATCGAAATTTTCATGATTCACAGAAATAAACTACATTGCCATGAATGGAAGAAAAAAGGAAATCGTTTAATAGATGTCCGCCTGTCTGTCCACGACTTATCTCAAGAACGCCTTAAGCTAGAGACTTGAAATTCGGTACACAGATACTTTATTAAAAATAAAAGATCGTAAATAGGCCAATTCCTTCATAGGGTTGCCATATAAAAAATCGATATTTTCATTCTGAAACGAAAACGCTTCGAAGTAGATGGATCAAATTCGGCACACAAGTACTTTAGTAAAATCTAAATATCCTGGCAGAAAATTAACCAAATCCGTCAACTCCTTCAGACGGCAGCCACATGAAAGTTCTATTTCTTAAACCCGGAAATGTAAATTTTTTTCAAAAGTTTTTGCGATCGTCATGAAAATATGCATTTCGTCGTTGTCACACCAATACCTGCTATGTGCACGTTTCTCACATAGCAGTTTTTATTTTGGCTGATGCACATAGCATATTTTTTCAGCTTTTTTTTAGCGACCACAGTTCACCGCAGAATGCTTAGAGTCACATAGCAGTCGTTTTATACAAAAATTTGGTTAGTAAACTAGTCATAATGCTCATAATGTCGAAATCTCCAACAAGTACACTTAGCATATATTGGTTGGACAACGACGATATATAGATTTTCGAGGTCGCTGATTGCAAATCCAGAGTCGAATTCCTTAAATTCAAAATGGCGGATCCAATATGGTGGACAAGATTTTCTAAACGTCAATGGAATGTTGGCAAAATGACGGATATATAGGTTTTTGGGGCTAATGATTACGAATTTAAACTTAATGCTTAAGAATTCAACATGACGGATCAAATATGGCGATATGGAGGCCACAGCAGAGTTGAGGTGAGATCATTCAGTCACCTAAAATACAAGAAAACACCTGCCGTTTTTCTTTTGTCTTTTCTTCTTCTTTTCTAGTTCTTCTTTCTTCTCATTTTTACTTTCGTTTTACTTTTTCTCTCTTTTTCCACTAAGTTTTTCATTTTTTGTCATCAAATCTTAACTCTACGCATAATATATCTTATCATAATTATATAGCTAAGATTACATAACTACGGCCCAGTTGGTCGAACCTTCTACACCTGAAGATCAAGTGCTTGGCACTTTCCTCAACGGCACAGAAGGAGCAACGGCAATCCTCTCTCATCTCAATCTTATTTTAGGAAGACGAGATCACGAGCATGGCCACAAGTTAAACGGTTAGTCAACTGAACATCTCCAGTCGGCATACTAATGTCAGCAGCCTCATAGCAGTGCATGGGTCTATCGTGAATGCTACGGAATATACGGGCCTTGTGTGTGGTTCGGACCCGATATTCCTCATTCCGCATCTCTTAACGTCAGCCGGAATATCCTTATACGAGAGGCCTTCCATCAAATCTGACCGTCAGCGCCTCCCCCGCACCTGCATGCCTTTTCATTTAGAAAAATTCCTGAGTGACCGCGCATCCACATGATTATAACCTTACCATCAAACTGACATAGTAATCTGCGTATATCAGATAATAATGAGTTTTCCTTCTAGCCCATAAGGCGCACTTCTCAGCGAGGTGCCAAGAAAAATTTACCCATCTCCGCAATAAGCGTTCACACATTTCAAGGAAATGCGTTAAGATTGGGCTCCTCGACAAGCATGCAGTCATGCAATTATTAGGTTAGACCAACCAAAGGACAAAAGAAGATGTTAGTATAGTAGACATATAACTGTTAAACTGAGTTTCTCTTCCTAACCCAGAAGACGCACTTCTCAGCAAAGAGCCGAGCAATTTTTAGCTATCTCCGCACGAGCGTATGCATATTTCGATAAAAATGCGTTGAGACTAGGCTCCCATATCGGCATGCAAGACTAACAACCGTTAGTAGGACCAATCAACAAAATCACATAGAGGATTCGCCCAGGAAACACTTAATGTTAGCGCTAAATCAGAGAGTTATAGAACCACACGAAGACGACTCTTAAGCATGCTCTTAGACACGTTCACGTCAAAGTGCTCTGCAATGCGGTTCACCGCAATACACATGCGATTAATAGGTTCATTCCTACCGTAGTTAGTTCTAGAGGAGTTAATATGCAGAAGAGGGACCCCCTCAGGTTATGAGAATTAGCCCTAAAGGACACCCTACCCCGGAGTTCCAAAGAATCAATGTTGTTGTTCAAGAGTTGGTGAATGAAAACTATGTCGGAAACTTTGCGTCGCTTCTCCAAAGAGGCCAGGCCAATGAGACTCAGCCGCTCGCGATAAGGCGGGAGGATCAAAGGATCGTACCACGACAGATCACAATCTAACAAACCTGCGCTGAACCGACTCGATGCGGTTGACGTACATGGCACAGAATAGATTCCATACCTGAGATGCGTGCTCAAGCAGTAGTCTGACGAACGAGCTGTACAATGCCAATGAATCCTGACGGTTAGAGAACTCCCTGGACCAGCGCTTAATAAAACCAAGCATAGAATTACCTTTGCAAACCATGTAGTTGATATGGGAAATGAAATCAAGCTTTGAGTCAATACATGTGATTCAAATTCTCGTTCGCAGCAAGTAGCTGACAACCGAGTTTGGTGCCCATAACAACAGTAAATTTCGCCATGTGAAAAGTGCAGAGCTAGCCAAGGGCTAGCTTGATGACATTACTTCCGTAGAGGTCATGGACAATTTACGGCTACATTTATATTTTTGTATGGTTTCGGTTCCTCATCAAAAACCGCCATGCCGGCCGCCACCGCCTCACGCCCCAGAGTCGCATCTATAGCCAGGAGAGAGAACCCCGCGAGTCGTAACGCAGACAGCTTTACACCAACCAGGGGGGCAATCTCCTCTCTGCCAGTCACGACCTTGCTGCGGCCGACCACCGCAAGCACACCAACATCAACCGTCAGGCACCCTGCACGCTAATAATCTTCACAAATTCTGGTCTCACAAATAGCTTAGCGCAGGACCGTCCAGATATGGCCATGACTAGAAGCATCATCAGAGTCCTCAACTCAATCTATGGAGGCCCTCCCCCGCGTCTAAGCCATGACTATCTCCTTGGCCGCCAGCACGAGTTTCTCTCAAAACGTGGCAATTCACCAGACATAGCCTAAAGAACAGATATAGGCTTCTCGGGGTGTAGTCTCAGGGAACTTCTGAAATATCCATTAGTTAGAATCTCCAGCTTCCGTATCGCAGTGGTACCAACATCCATCAGGCTAGTGCCACTTGCACTTACCACTAGTGTTTTTAGCCCCAGTGTAAGGATTTTACTTTTGTACTTATTAATCTTTTGGTTCAGTCTATCGACTATACGACCAGGAAGACACTGAAACCAACTGAAATGACTAGTTAGAAATCGTTTGCAAAAGTTTGTAAAAGTCTGGCATTCTCATTATTAATAGCGTGAATGTCGGCGACATAATAATTAAAAAGGTACGGGCTAAGAATGCTGCCCTGTATAAAACCATTACTTATTCTCCGCGAGCCGCCACCCAGTAGCAAAGCCCTGTCCCTTAAGAGCGAGAGAATTTCCTCCCCAGGATGCCAACGTCCACTCAGTTAAAAGCGGAATCGGTCGAAGGCTATCTGTCTCATGACTTGAATGTAGTGCGTCATTAACCAGGAGTGCGGTGAACCTGCCCTCGTTAAAATCATAAGAGAATTGCGGTAACGCGGCGCTCGTCAGGTCCGCCTCGAGGTATGGCCTAATCAGATCATCTGGCGATGGGCTATAACCCAACTGCGAATCGGTCGAGCCGTTCCGCTTAGGAATCGGGACAATCTTAACCTTTTTCCATTCAGCAGGAATCACGCATTTGGTGAGAAGTCTGTTGAGTTCAGGCACTAAAACATTGAGATTTACAACGTTGAGGTCCATAACCATACTGTATTTTATACGATCGCAACCGGCCACAGTGTCCTTCTTGGAACGCGAAAACCTGGTGAGGTCTGTAAAGTAAAGACGAACCTATCAGCGTATCTTCTACTCTGAACACGGCCTCCCCAG
Source organism: Dasypogon diadema (assembly GCA_006980735.1). Taxonomy (NCBI): domain Eukaryota; kingdom Metazoa; phylum Arthropoda; class Insecta; order Diptera; family Asilidae; genus Dasypogon; species Dasypogon diadema. The sequence goes on from QYTT01090013.1 coordinate 16,012, forward strand.
GAGGAGGTGTTTTGTTCACCAAATGATCTAGAAAACCAGAGCCCCAGTCCTCATTTGATTTAGGATTGCTTTGATATGCCTTATATCGTTTGTGAACTGTGATATATAGCTGAAGTGATTTGTCTGTCTAGGAGTTTTATCTGATTTTGAAGATAGTGCTGTTGTTAGAGGTTTGTGGTCAGTGTATATCACGAAGTTTTTGCCTTCGACCTGATGGCGAAAATGTCTAACAGCTGAATAGGCCGCTAAGAGTTCTCTATCGAATGTGGAATATTTTTTTTCGGCTGGGCTTAAGCGTTTTGAAAAGAAACATAGAGGTTGCCAATCGTTAGCCTTAGAACTCTGTTGTAACCGCACCGATTGCGTCGCTGGATGCATCTACCCAAATGTTGATTTCAGCTTGTGGATTGGGGTGAGCTAGCATGGTACTTTTGCTTAATTCCGATTTTATATTGTTGAATATTTTTTCGTGTTCCTCTGTCCAGTTAAATTGTTGTTTATGACGACTTATCGAATTTGTGTTTTTAAGCAGATCAGATAAAGGACCGCATATTTTTGCAGCCTTTGGTATAAAGCGATGATAGAAGTTAATCATTCCCAAAAATCTTTGCAATTTTTTGAAAGATGAAGGTGTTGGGAATTCCTTTATTGTTTGAATTCTACTTTCTGAAGGAGCGATGCCTACTGGCGTTATGGAGTGCCTTAGAAAGTCAATATTTGTAACACCGAAGAGACATTTTGATGGGTTTACATTGATCTTATAATTTTCCAAACGGGTAAAAAGGGTGCGAAGATGATTTTTATGTTCTTGTAATGACTTGCTGCCGACCAGAATGTCGTCAACATACACGAATATGAAGTCTAGATCTGAAAGTACCTCATTTATAAAGCGTTGGAAGGTTTGTGCGCCATTCCGAACTCCAAAAGGCATTCTGAGGAACTCAAAAAGTCCGAAAGGAGTGATAACCGCGGTTTTGTAAACGTCTTCGGGGGCAACTGGATCTGATGGTATGCCCTGATGAGGTCAATTTTTGAAAATATGTTGCACCCATGTAGGTTAATAGATAAATCTTGTATGTTGGGCAATGGGTACTTGTCGTGAGTTGTGGCAGCATTTAATTGCCTATAATCCCCACACGGTCTGCAATCAGGGGAGTCTTTCTTAGGAATTATGTGTAGAGGGGATGCAACCGGAGATGATGATGGTTGACAAATGCCTAATTTCACCATCATCTCGTATTCTGACTTCGCCGCTGTACTTTTCCGGGTTGAGCCGTCTAGGCCGTGCACAGGGTAAAGGTCCGTGTGTATGTGATGCACAACTTTGTGATTGGTTGGTGCCGTGAAATCAGGTAGGGCTTTAAGTGACGGAAATTCGTTTAATATTGATCCGAATTCGTCTACAAATGAAAATAGCTTAGGAGAAGTTGATTCAACCTTACACGAGATGCAGCTTGCTACAAGCGTGGTAGTTCTATCTACTAACTTTTTGTTGCGCAGGTCTACGAGAAGATCAAATTTAAAAATGAAATCGGCACCAATGATACCAACATTAGCGACTATGAATGAATGGTCGAACACTCGACGGAGATTTAGATCTAATTCTAAATGTTTAATTCCGTAGTTGAAATCGGTGTGCCGTTTGCAGAGACTAAATTGTAATTATATTTTCGTGTTGTATTAGGGTATAATTTCATGGGAATAATTGAAACTTCCGCTCCTGTATCAATTAGAAAGTATGTCTTTGTGAATTTTTCAAATATAAACAAGCGGCGTGAAAATGTGCCAATATTCGATGCCGCACTCGAAAAGGCTAATTGAGTTTTTTTGATTGACCGTCTTCATGTCTTTTTTTATTAAAATTACATGGCTGTAGGCGATTCTGAGCTTTATTTCTAACTTTTCTGTGAAACCAACAAATTGTTTGCTTCGTTGGTGGACGTGAAAAGGATCTTGATCGAAAGCGATTCGAAGAACGTGGCCTGCCTTTAGGTCTTGATTGTCGAATCTCGAGGCAATTCATACGTTGTGTTAGGTTTTGCATTAAATTCGATAAATTACTAAGTGTTTGGTTGCGTTCTAAATTACCACGAACTTGATTGTTATCAGAGATCATTGCGATTTTTGAATATGATGTGCTCCACGCGATGAAGCAAAGCGTCAAGTCTTTTTTCTTCGGAATCTCGACTTCTGTTTAGCAGAAGGGATTTTAAGTTTTCATATTTGTTTGTTGTAGGAGGGTTCAACAGAGCGTCAGCGACAATTTCCATAGTGTCCGTAGGTAGTGATGCGACTAAATAGTCATATTTAGTGTTGGACGCTGTGATACCTTTAAGGCGAAATTGCGTTTCCACCTGTAAGAACCATAAGTTTGGACGACTGTTCCAAAAGGGTGGAATCTTGAGGCTTGCTACCATTGGCATAATGTCAACACTGTTAGAGGACCCAGACTGGGGGACGTCTCTTTGGATGCCTTGTGGAGGATTTTCCGCGTCAGAAGCTTTGTCCTCTTTGGGTGGCATTATAGCAAAGTATAGGCAAAATATGAGAAAATGAAGCGATGGGGTGAGTGGTTGGGACTCGTATGAAATTTAATTTTTGTGTAGTAAGTAGATTTTAAAATCCTGACGTCCCAAGATTAGCGGGTTGTTTGTGAGGTTTTACTACGCTTCAATAAATATTATCGAATAATTCAGTACATGAATATTTCAAAAATATTGACACTGCCTGACGCGTAAAGGCGAGAAACTTTTAGACGCAATCTCTTCTATAGAGAGATATGGAGTTCCGTGCGGTTACTTGTGATAATTCAAAGTTTTGGACTGCCTGAAAGCTTGTTTGATTGAAAATAAACACACAATCAGAATTCGAAAGTCTGCGGTTACTAATTAGATTAAATTACTTTAGTGAAATGCGTGTAATTGGCAAAAGATATTCGACACTATTTTATAGAGAAAAATTTCTTGTCATGACACCGTGAAGAAGTCTCAACGCACACTGTTGTCTACACAGGATTTTGAGTGCGGATGTTAATCCAAGTTATAAATGGTTATTTTGTTAATTATTCGTGATAATGCATAAATTTCATGAATGTATAAAATATTATTAAAGGCAAAATTATTTTTGAGATTCTAATTTTTTCAACACTCATATGTATGTAATAATTCGATTTACCTCTTGTTAGAAGAATGCACCTTATTTATCCGAGGTTCTAGTGTTTTGTATATTTTTTTGTTTTGGTAAATGTTCTTATCTCTAGTATATTTTTATTTGTTTCCGTGTTTTTTGTTTTTGCGTTCCTTGGTTGAGTCAATTAGTGTCTTCTCCGGGTTTAGGTGTACTACATGCAGTTTTTTTCATTATTTATTTATGTTCAGAAGTTTTGGCTAAAATTAAGAAAGTTGAGTACATCACTTATTAAATGCAAGAGAGATTATTTACACTTCCCTTAATTCTACGCTATTAAATTACTACCGTGCCGAAGGTTATACGATGATGCGCTGGAATGCATTTAAATGATTTGGATCACGAACCTTACACGTGAAGTTCTTTGAAATTTGTTGCACTTGTTGCACTGCTGGCTGCTAATTTTTATCCACTTTTATCTTTAGAAAAATGAGGCATCCGACATCAGTGTTTCTTGTGGCGCTATTTTTTTGGATTTTTGGGTGGTTTTGTGTTGAGGTGTGGGTGCTTACGCTGTGATTACGTTTCCACGAGGTTTGTAAGTGGGTTTTGCACAGCTATAGCGCCGATGTTATTGGGTTCCTCTCCAAATGAAATTTTATATTAAATTTTTGGGATTAAAAGCAGAAACTTTGCATCGTTTGTTTATCCGTTGCGTGGTCTTTTTCTCGCGATTGATGGCACCTTTAGAAACTATTTTGTAGATGATAACTCTGTCGGGGTCACCATTTTGTGGCGAATAAAACTCACTTCCACTAGATACCTTAGAGCAGCTAGTTTTTATTTTGGAAAATATAAAGACTCGTCGTAAAACTCGAACTTTATTGCACTACAAAACTTTTTACCACCTAGTCTCGGACACCTCTACTTTAAACCCGACTGAGGAGAATGATCGCGTCCGCCACCAGCAAGGCCTCCGTTCTCTTCCGCTTTCTTCCAACTTTTTTTTCTGTTGGCATTATAATTTTGCTACTGCAGTATCTACTGTAGTTCTTTAATATAGTGGCCGCCACACTCACTATATCGAAGGCGATGGGATTTGGAAAGTGGTGGCTATCACCCAACATATCCTCATGTACCCTTACTGCATTATTGGGAACGTCAAAATTAGCAAAGCATAAACCAATACTAGATCCGACTCGCACATTATCGCAGCCACTCCAAAAACTTGGAGACGCTGAAACCACATATAATATCCTTAAGTACATTGTCTCTGCTTCGGGACAAACCACTAAGACCATTCACATTTTCGTCCCACTCGCGGTGTCTTGCATTGAAGTCGCCTAGAATGACAACGTTAGCCATGCCATCCATCTTGTTTATAAGAGCAGCAGACTTTCGGCAAAGGCGTCAACTTCTAACAAAGGTGGAAAATAGATCCCCACTAGGTAGTATTTATCATTCATTTTGATTTCAACAAATTACTCGCGAAGGAGAGTGTCTTTCGAAGGAAAGTGATGCACGAATATAAAATGGCACTCCACCGAAGCCATCAGCCCTAGGTATGTGGACACCGCGAAGACCAGAAATGGATGGGAAGATCCCGTTTCGTATCCATGGGGCTCCAAGTTGTAGAAAATTTTTCTGGCCTCGAGCTACCTCGGAACTCCCCGGACAACAAGACTTCTGGTGGCCTGATTCCATGGTATAAATTTTTTAAACCCTCACCCAGGAGTACCTCCTTTTTAGGGTTCCGTACCCAAAGGGTAAAAAACGGGACCCTATTACTAAGGCTCCGCTGTCCGTCCGTCCGTCTGTCACCAGGCTGTATCTCATGAACCGTGATAGTTAGACTGTTGAAATTTTCACAGATGATGTATCTCTGTTGCCGCTATAACAACAAATACTAAAAAACTGAATAAAATAAATATTTAAGGGGGCTCCCATACAACAAACGTGATTTTTTTGCTCGTTTTTGCTCGATATTGATAACGGCAACAGGCAACGCTTGAAATATTCACAGAATATTTAGTTATATATTCACTTTAAAAATATATAATTAAATTAAAATAAAACAAATATTTAAGTGGGGCTCCCATACAACAGACATGATTTTTTTGCCCTTTTTATAGATAATGGTACGGAACCCTTCGTGTGCGAATCCGACTCGCACTTGGCCGGTTTTTATTTACTATACTGTTCGCTTCCGTGGCCGACTCGCATTCGGGCCTAAAACTATCTCTACTAGTCTTCCGGATACCTGAAATGCTGGAAACCTTTTTCATGCAGAACTCTGGCGATTTTGAAAATATCTATGGAAGAGGTCCGTATCTTCCTCTCCTTCCATTCCATTTTTCGACCGGGATTCTTTAAATCATATGACAGATTTTCTATTTCCCGACCATAGGAGTAAACCCCATCCCCGCCAGGACATCTTTTCCCCCCATCCTCCACCACTCCAACCACACTAATCTCGCCCTCCTCACTCAATATCTTACACGGAGCACCTCCGGATCTGGTCTTGATTCTAATTTCTAATTACTGAGTATCAAAATGGGGGAGGGCTAGTCTCACGGGAATTTTATTACACAGTTAAAAGCCCTATATTCTCAAACAATCGATTTAATATATATGTAATAGGTTTAGTCAAATCCTAAAAGACTACGATTTCACTTGAAATGAGACAAGAAAAAGGAGCTAATTGTGTATATAAACTCTCCTCGTTGGAATTAAAACTAAGTTAAGTTGGTCAAATGGAATTTAAACATAAAATATATAATCAGCCTTAGGTTGATACGCTATATGATGTAAATGTTGCTTCCCCTTCGAATTATGTCCAATAATCCAAAAATCCAATATGGCGGCCCGACCAAGGAGTAGGGGAATATGAGCTATTTTCATTTTATTGGTTAAGCGTCTCATAAAACTGCTCCTTACTAAATTTAGTTGTTCCCTATTTAAGTTATGTACAATAATCCAAAATTTCAATAAGGCGGTCTATTAAAGGAGTGGGGGATCCGCCCCGTTTTCGAACTTAGATCAGCAGATTTTCCGAAAGTAATATATACCAAATTTCAGCCTTCTAGCTCAATTCGTTCTCGACTTATCGTGTATACAGACGAACGGAAGGACCCTCTCTCCGTCCTTCCATGCTTAAATCGATTTGTTTTCACATTTTGAGCATATGTATATAATTCATTCTGCTCTAGCACTATTGGTTCTATGAGTTACAAACGCTGCATCATATAGGGTATAAAAATATTAAGGATCGTGATAATTTCCTTATAAAATTTAACCAGGTTTGCAATTTTAGATGCGAATTCAAAAGACGCAAATATGGCTTTTACCCACAATCCCATTAAGAGGGAAGCAAATAAGCCCAAATATATAATAAATTGATATTTGTGGAAATTAATCAAACTTAAAAACTAATCTGACCACCATAGCGTTTGACAAAAGTAACGAATCACAAAGTGGCTGACAAAATTTCTAGAACTAAGCACTAATCCACTCTGTCTGTCTGTCTGTTACGCTTTCACGCTTGAACCGCTGAACCAATTTTGATGAAATTCGGTACAGAGATTGATTAGACCTTGGAGAATAACGTAGGCTACCTTTATGTCGCGAAAAAAGGCTTGAAGGAGTTTAAATAGGGGCTGAAAGTTTGTATGGGAGTCCGTCATTATTGAAGATAAAACCATGAAACTTTGTATTTAGGCGCGTAATAAGAAATAAAATTTTTGTTCAAGCGTTTTTGAAATTTCGACCTAAATGGGGGTGAAATAGGTCTTTCATCCTTCGTATGGAAGTCCAAACAAATCTATCTCTGCTTACTATATTTATCGGAGAGATGTACATGATAAGGAAATGCACCCGAGACGTGTGTGGAAAAACGGAACACTTAAACAATTGCCGTCTAAACATATACGCGTCGCGAGCGCCATACACAATGTACGCGGCGGCGGCGTCGGCCGATGGCGCGGCGCAGCGCAGCGTAGTGGAGGAAACATCACTAAGTGTGGCTACCCAAACGGGCAGATACGTGAGAACAGACGAGTGTATGCGAATATTAAAATTTTGCGCTATAACGATTCCGATTTATGCTCTTCTAGCTTTGTTGGCAGGGTTATAAAATACGTTTATACGCAATGAGGCACAAGAATCATGAAAGTTATAAAGATGCTGGCGCTTTATGCAACCTGCCTAAATAACCTTTCTGGCGCAAAAAATAATGCAGCCGCTATCACTAAAAGAGGATAAGAAATTTGACGCTGATAATAGCAACCGAATTGGATTAGTGCAGCCACGATATTTGAATCAAAACACTTTCTTTGTTGAATTCGTAACCTATATATATAAAACATGTAATTTAACATTAACCTACTTAATTGTAAAATTTGTTTTATGCATGCACTTATTGCTAAGTCATGAGCCTTTTTAGGTCATTGCATATCACTCATGGCGACATATATTTCTTTTGAATCACTCGAGTGTTTATTGAGAACATTCGCATTATGTCGGCAGATATGCAATGAATTAATAATTAGGTGACATTCGTTCGCCCATCCCTCAGGTATTTCTTGAACTTAAAGTTATTATGTTAGCCAATTTATAATATGAATCTATTTTATCCTATTTTTCTTAAATTAAACATTTCAATGCCAAAAATGAAGTGTTTGTATAGACTTAACAAGCACATTACCATTACCCATGACAATAGTAGATTACCCATCTATTGTTCAATTGTTTTGGTTTTGAATATGGTGCATGTTAGACTTTAATGAATATGATGACGGCTTACATTTGTAACTTCTATAATCCAATATTTTCCATGAATATGTGCCGGTGTTTTGAATTCAGCTATGAAGTGTCTTGAGTTTTGAAGCCGACCTCTTGTTCGTAAAATGCCATCTTCATCCAAAAATCTTAGGTAATTAGTTTATTAAATGAAGAAAACTGTTCGAAGAGTTCGGTACTGTTCACTTCCCGCACTTCAATTTCTGTTCTTGCAACAGAGTAATGCAGGCCACGTGTTGACTAGTTCTTGTAATTGTTTGGGACTAGTCCACAACAATGTGTAATTTTTAAATTGCTCGGAATCTAATCCTGTCGAGCACAATTTGCTGGATTTTGGGTGATGTTTACCGCCACTGAATATTGAAACTTTGACGTTTACGTTTGTGTTATCGTATCCAAGGCATGAAATTGTCGTTAGGCTTGCATGAAATCCATACTTTCTTATGGCAATGTTTAAGTTCTTTACGATCGAATTCATGAATACGAAATTAATACCAAATCGTATATGAAATTCGTATCGTATTAGTATTTATTTTCTTTTAATTGCCTTACATTTCCTGTACTTGACTTACGCACGCCTAAGGCTAATGAGTTCGTTCTTTTCCAAGAACAATGTGGGTATTGTTGCTGCGCAGTTTGAGTATTTTTCGAATTTTTCTTGAATAAAACGGAAATAAACCAAAAAATGTTTTTTTTTACGAAAAAAACATTTTGTATTTTTCAGAATTTTCAACCCTAGTAATGACGCAAAGATGTCTCGAGATGATGTTATAACTGCTGCAAATGCGTATTCACTAGCTCGCAGAGTCCATGTACTTCCACAGGACTTGATTGTGCTTGTATCCACCTAAAAGTCATAGTATCCTCCAAAGCTGATAGACTACTTTTGCAATTATATACTTTCTGCGAAGTTATATAGAACTCATGTTCGCTTCAAAAAAATTACTTATGCTGTTTTGACCAAACACCACAGATTTTATACTTAACCTATCTCGTTGCTAACTCGTGAGAAGAGGAGTATCGCTGACTAGACTAACCAGCCGCAGTTCCTGTAACAATTTTTTCGTTTCTGACAACATCATTCTTCCGTTTGATTAACCGTAGTGAAAATTCCTGTACTTTAAATTGTAATTGGTCTTTTTTAGATAGCCATACCAGACAACCTGTGTTTCTTTAATTTCACCTCTTGCCAACCGTGCAGTGCAACATAGATATAGATTTCTTTCATATGAAATAATTACTCCGTGCACGCTTAACTCTTGATTTACACGACACGTAAGAGTACCGCATTTGTACATAGTGTGGGAATTAACAATAAGCTCTACAAATCGCTAATAAAAATATGCTTTCAAATTTCAAAGCCCACTGAGAACAGCCACATTCAGTAGAAAAAATTCCTTGTTCTGATTGTTAAAATATTTAAAACGAAGTTTTTTCACATTTCTTGAAACGTATTAATCCAAAATGTTTAAGTCGAGTACCATGTAAATCAAAGATTAGGTAAGTTAGTATTAAAAGTGATATACAAATAAAAGGTTTACTTTTCTATCAAAGATATTTATTTGATTTACATTTCCATTTCTTTATCTGAAAACGATATGAAATTAATTTAGATAAATGCATGTTTATAAGGAAAATACCTGAATTATTCAAAAAGTCTTCAGGAATTTGCCCACTTTGTAAAATTTTGGTAAGCCTTTCAACTTCTTGCAAGGAATTCGCTCTTTTAATGGCTTCTTTAATTTTTTGTAGCTGCTCAAACTGGAAAGGCTGCCGGACAGCATGAATTGAATTCTACACCCAAATTTCTCACATTTATGAAGTACTGACAGTCAAGCATGATATCATCAGCATAGATCGCGAACCAGGAATCGACATTAATCAGTAAATCCTCTTTCAATATTTGCCTCAATGGTCAACTAAACCAATTGTTATTTGTTATTATTAAAAACGATAACATTTTTTACGTATATAATATTTAAAAAAATTTGAAAACATACCTCTGCTTCTTGAATCTGCTGCATTATTTTCCGAAAGTCCAACAAACGCAAATTAGGGAACCTTTAAATAATTGTTGGCAGTAAATGCTTTCTACCGATCATACATTCACGGTAGTTCACAGCTATACTATCCTAACAACTATAAGCTCGGACACCTTTAATGTAACCATTTTCTTTGTTTTTTTTACTTTTCCTATTAGCTAGTTAGTAGAATTTCAAGAAATTGCAAAATTTTTAAAGTTAATAATGCTGAACTAAAAGAAAATGATTTCGATCTGCTATGAATTCAGACATATTTATTTATAAGGTAATATTTCAATAAAAAATAAAATTAGAATTTTTTTTAGTTGCCTTTTGTTTTAGTAACTGAGGACGCTCAATCTGAAAGGGTGCTTGTGAGATTCTGACATTCTACGGATGTTACTGAATCCTATATTTCTTTCATAGCAGATCGAAATCATTTTCTATTAGCGTAGTATTACTAAACTAATAGGAAAAGTAGAAAACAAAGAAAATGGCGATTATATTAATGTAAAGGTCCAAAATTTATAACCGAAGCTTCGCAACTGGTTACATTACCTTGGTGTACGAACACATAGTTGTTAGGGTAGTATGTGAGCTAAGTCATCGATATATACTTACTTATAGGCAACATACTCGCGATAATATGGCTTAGTTGAAACAGGATTCACTAGAAGACAAAGGGCCTCCAACTTTTTTAAGTGGGTCAATGGATCTAGATCTCCAAGTTCTGTATGTTATTACCTGTTAAAACCACTGATGTAAGATTAGGTAAAGCCTCATGTAAAAATTCATCGATGCGTCTAAAGAAAAATATGTAATTTTGCCTACCATTGAATACCATAATTCTTACACTATGCGGTTATTGTTTAGCAGCAAACACTTTAGCTTGGCAAATATGGAAAGCCATCTAATTTCCTTAAATCATTGTCTGAAAATCTATAGTGTCAAACTGATCCAAAGTTGCACCCATATTTTCAATCTGTGGAATTTTATATCCTAAATTTAATAAAATATATATACAATTTCCTAAACTTGTACCATTCCCACCTCTTAAATCCAATTCCCTATCACGGCAGGGATTAATATACTGCATAGACTGATTTATTAAGTCTGGTGTAAGCTTTACCATTTTCAATATTTTCAATATTAGAGAAAAACATGATATAAAAAATGAAAAAAATAAGAAGTAGCAATATGACTCACTTGTTCTTTGTATTTCTGTGACTTTAATCCACGCTAATACTATTTACGAATCAGGGGCCTTATTCACGAATTCGATTCGACTAAAATATTGGTCGTTATCGAATTTTCGGAATTCTTGAATTCGATACTCGTAGATACCATACGATATTCGTATGAAACTTTGACGTTTACGTTTGTGTTATCGTATCCAAGGCATGAAATTGTCGTTAGGCTTGCATGAAATCCATACTTTCTTATGGCAATGCTTTA
>QYTT01090014.1:9481-21665 GCA_006980735.1 Dasypogon diadema
ATAATTGGCAGGACCCTTTTACTCGTTTTTATAATTATATTCTTAGGAGAACTGTAGTACTATACAAACTTTAGGTTCTGGAATAAATTGAAATCTAGCATTAAATCTTTCGTGCGTTAACCCTTTATTTGCCGAATTATTTTAATTAACAGATTTTTTTATTTTCATATTTTTATTTTATCTTTTAAAAATGGCACTGCGACTTAAAAGTCTCTTCAGGTCTGACTGACAACCGTCAGTTTTTCTGGCGGGACTCCATGGAATAGTTTTTCTTTTCATATATACAGAGAAACACTTTAAAGTCAGAGCATTTTGAATGAGATCCTAATTCTTCGAAGAACACAATTCACACCGGCCTCTCACGCTCATAAAAGCTGGCCAATGGGACCCCAGATTCTGAAGCCGGATATCATTGGGCTGACTTCATTCTTTCCTGTGGTGTTGCCACTGGTAGATATGCTTCGCTCTTCGGTCTTCCTCCTTCCTTTTTTAGCAATTTGTTTTCCAAGAGTGAAAAGTCCAAGGGTTGTGCGACGTTTGAACTTTGGTGATTTTCCCAGGTATCATAGTGTGCAATGTATGAATAACCATAGCATAAAAGAGCCTATACCATCACTTTTTAGATTTTCTACCTATTGCATAAAGAGGACACAACGTATTAGCTTTGTCCACCCCTCCCATATGTTTGTTGTAGGCTTGTACCCCAGTTAATGCATCGATTTGTTTACCATCTTTCAGAGTTCTTTTCACTGTGAATTCTTCATTCCCTTGACAAAAAATGTACACTGCGATTGTCCTTCCACTTTACATAGAACAAACCTTGATCTGATCTTTTAAAATCGAAATTCCCCCTCTTCAGTTCCTTATCTGTTGTGAGCTTTGGTATAGTCCCTCCCGGTTTGGTCTTATTGTGCCACATGCATAAATACTGTCCAATTTTACTTGTTCAAATAATAAAGGCGAAGAAAAATAGTTATCCATCATTATGATATGATTTTTTCCAGTCAGAGACCTTGCAAATTCCATCACAACTGCTCCATCCCAAATCAACATTAAATTTATTTCGTTTGGATGTTTCAGAAGGTTCATCTTTTTTCTTCTCTTGATATACATCAAATTGATAGATTTAACTTGACATATCCGATCTGTACCATAATTTATAGCCCATTTTTCTAGGCTTCATGGGATTATACTGTTTTACAGAAGATCTGCCTTTGAACAGTACTATGCTCTCCAATACTTTGTACGCGGAAGGAGTGTCTGAATTTTGCAAATTTGTTGCACAAACTGTCTATCATTAGTCTCACTTTGTACTTTGTATCTATCGCGAGTTATAGCCTCCTTTACAATTGATAAGCATAAACCTGGATTTGATGCCTAGTAATGTTTGATTTGTGGAAGGCGATGGTAACTAAAAAGAAACTGCAGTCTAGGAAATCTATAGACGTCACAATAGTGTTAAACAGTGTACAAAATAATTAACAGACATATTTGATCTTCAAATTCTTCTAACACAGCTCGTTCTTGAAGAGAAAATATTTGCACTGTCGTTCTACAGTTTATTTTTTCCCATTTTATTACTCCAATGATTGTTGTTTCTGTGATCATTGTGAGGAGTATTTACCTCTATGTCTTCGGTATCCTCCAATTAGACACTGAATTTTCATTAACCTTAGGCTGGGTTTGGGTGGATGGGAAGATAGGAAGATGGGGTGAGAAAACGGGAAGATGGAATGTTGGTGTACTCGGTTATTACCCCTATACAAGTAAAATCACGGGCATCCCAAGAACCGCCGGGTGCGGGTTAATACTTTGCTACTATCTTTTTATTCTCAAAGTTATAAAACGAAAAATGCTCTCATAATATCACTGAAATTGAAAATAAATTCACAAATGCAACACAACCTACAAATTATATATATTACATGAGGCCTAGAGGGACTCAAAACTTCTGCACTATTTTTACCTCATTTTTTGTTTTTGTATAACATGATTTTACCAAACCATTTTCATATTGTTGAAATATTACACAAGTCAGTGAACAATGACCTACCGTGAATGGTCTGTTGCTTGACCCCCATAAATCGCAGTGAATCGCCTTCCGCTGTCGTTTATCTGACTCCTCTGATCTTCCTCTTGTCATTCCGAACAAATTGACTATTCCTTACTCTGTTCGATTGGGGTTCATCTTGACGAGAATATGTCCTGCTGCTTCCACATTAGCGAAGTGCTGGGCAGAATTTATGGTGGGTTGCGTCGCCTGAGGCTCTCTGTTAGTTTATTGCCTGTGAATACCCGCATGCTTCTTGCCAAAATCTCTACTATTGCCCTACTTTACCCAAGGCTGGCTGATATTTCCGCATCTAGACTCTATCAATGTGGCCTTCAATGATTGCATCAGGTTGACAATTCCCTAAATACAGAAACAACTTCGTCGGTTGCTTCTTAAATAGCCATCTATCACGTAAGCTGCTTCCTTCTATACATAAAGTCGTTTACAACATGGAGTCTGATTACCAATATGGTCAGCAGGAATTCTTGAGCTCCCAGTTCCTATCCAAAAAGTGGTAGGCAGGACTGTATGTAATAAAAACAATCAAAACAACTGTTAAAGGGTGATCGTTGTGGAAACATCCCTTTTTATTCGTTTAGAAAAAACACATCCGCTTTTATTTTGGAATTTATGACTTTATAAAACTTTAAAAACAGGAAGAAAATGTCGACTTTTTCTTGATAATTAGCTCCACAACAGAACAACTTTTGCAGAAATTATAAATCTAGCAAAGCATCCTCTTGCATCTAATAAGATCACTTTAAGTTACTACGTACCACCCACTCATTTACCAACAAATTTAACCTGTATAATATTTTTCTTTCTTTATAGTACGGAATTTTCATGATCGTCATATTGATCGCTGAGGTGACCGTCGGAGGACTCGCTGCTGGATACAAAGAGCGGGTGAGTACAGTTTTTGCAAAGAAATGTGCAATGCAATTACCCGATTCCATAAATAGGCCAAAACCGAAACAAAAACATTCCTACAATCGACCATTACAAAGTACTACTCAAGTGCTGAACACACGGATGCCGTAACGCTCATGTGGAATCACCTTATGGCACAGATGTCTTGTTGCGGCGTCAATGATTATACAGATTTCGAAACGTCTACGGCATGGCATAATAACAAAGGAAATAGAACGATTCCGGAGGCTTGTTGCATGTTAAGTGACAAAACGCTTTTCCGGCCTCAAGACCCCAACTGCCCGTCTCATCCACATGAAAACAACAGTTTCTTCAGAAAGGTAAGCTCTGGCAAAGAGATTAAGTAGATCCCCCAGTAATTATGCATTTTTCACAGGGTTGCTACGATGCCGTCATCGATTGGATTATATCAAATCGGAACATTGTTATAGGAGTAGGGATTGGTGTTGGAATCATTCAACTTTTAGCCATATTCCTCGCCTTCTGCCTCTGCAAAGCAATAGATAAATATCATGGGATGCGGCTGTAAACCAAAGGCCTTTCTGCACAATTTTTAGTATTAAATAATTTCACCAACCATCCCATGCGAGAAACGGATGACACTTTTTTTAATGACAATTGCAGCAAATAGCAACTCAACATTTCCACATTCGACAGAGTTGAAGAGAGTACCTGAGGGTTTTGTCCAAGAATCAATCAGGATCGAATTTTAACGAACCGTTAAACGTGTTCACATCGAAACGAGGCCTCACCCTCAATCCATCTGTTGTTCCCTTTTCATTTTTAATTGTAATGAAATCTCTGAATTTTATACTGTAAAAACATTTTATACATTTTTATGTAGTCATGTAAGTGTTATGTATTTATACAAGTATTGTAAGTACATAAGGAAACTTTTCTGAATTAAAAAAGCCAATTGATTGGAGCTGTTTCCGGCTTTGCTTCACTTTAAAACCTTCTCGATCCGCAGAGAGTTGAAGAAAATGAAAAACTGGACATCTTTATTTGTAGAAAGTAAGATCGCGTTTTTCAAATAAAATCAAAAGTTTAGGCGTTCAAAAACTCATTTTCACTTCAACTATGCTCATTCATTAGTTTACCTGAATATTTTCTTTAATTACCTCCGATCAAGCACAAATCATATGAACACAATGCGTAATTGGAACTTCATGCTCAAAAACTGATTCTATTGGCATTATATGAGTAGCAAAGGGAAAAGGGATCTGCGCTTGCCTTTAGAAATAATCAAGCAAATGGAAAAAAGTTAAATCTCTTTTTTAAGGACTGTGGCAGATGAGATTAGATTGATTTTTCCGGATAGAAACACCCATTCTTCTTTTTGTTGGTAAAAATTTTTTATTTCTTACCCTGTTGTATAGATTAGCCTTGATTAAGTCAATATTTTTCATTCAATCCCGTTCAGTTTTTACGTACTCATTAACTAATGAAAGTTTACTTTACCTTTACGCAGTCAGAAAAAGGTTAAACTTTCTACAGTCGGATATTTTGCCTAATTTCACTAGATATGCACAAATTGTTTATAAAGTAAATAACATTAGTTCAAACAGCATGGTAAAAATAGAAATTCTTATAACACAAATTTTTAGTCGCTTCCAGTTGCTTCTAGTCCCTTCAATACACACAAAAAAAGATCGAAATACATTACGAAAAAACACTACCAAATCGTGAAATGATGCGATCAGAGAAAATGACTCCATCTTGTTGCAACTATACATTTTGTCTATTAATCCGGTAATACCGTTCTGGTTGCAAGAAATATTGTTGATCAAATCGATATCCTGAGCTGAAGTGAAGATTCCATTTTTTTTTAGAAAAAAGTGTGGGCCAATGGTGCCAAAAGCCACAAAATCGTTGCATTCGATCTTTCATGCGCAGTTGTACTTCTTCACTTATCAGGTCCTCATGTTCTTCAATAATTTGAAGCATAGCGGAGCGTTACTGACAAGCCATTTTATTTAACTTCTAGACAATCATCACTTTGTCAAATTGGAATCTCAAATCTTGGCGTCTCATTCCTAATTCGACAGAATGCTGCAGAGAAGAGTGGTTTGGACTGCTCACGAAGGCCTCTCTCCAGTGGCGGCTCGTGGAAAAAGCAACAGATGGAGCTAGATAAATAATTTATCCTGGGGTGAAATGTAAATCCTAAATTGGTAAACTACTAAAAGCACAATATTATTACTTTCTCACGGAAATAAATTACTCCCCAAACTTAATCGTTTTTAAATGTCACGGACCAAATGCTCCTTTAAGGGGGAACACCACTGTGAGGGAGGTCAAAAAACCGATTTTTGGGTTTTCGCATTTTCTTAAAGTACCTACATACTTTCAAGAATATGTCCAGAAATTTGTATGTCAAAATTCGTAAACATGGCGAAGTTATAGCCTTTTTTGTGGGTGCAGGTAATGTAGCTGTTCCCGGCTGATCGTAGCTGCTGGTGTAATTCCCCTCGTCTCCCTTTTGTTAAATTCTCTTTATGTTGCCTCATATACAACATAAAGCCTGCTAGGATCTTCTAACGTTAATAATTTAATGTTCATAATAATAGAAATTAATATTCAGCATTTAGTTTTCTCCGGCATTTTAAAAACAAAACATTAAGTACGTGTTTCAATCGCGTTTTTCTCGAAACGATTTTTTCCGAACTTGTGCTAACGAAAACTCGAACACTAAAAATCCGATCGTAAAAATATTTCATCCAAAATTTTCGTAATCGTAGTGGCTAACGTTAAGCGCAGCCTTTTTTTATTTTGAAAACTACTATTTTTTACGGCCGCTTGAATGAAGAAAAATTTGTTAAAAAACTGAAGTTTTTCTTTAACATGCCGCCATTTTGTGAAAAAGTAATTTTAAAAAAACGGTTACGCTTCACGTTAACTATATTTATGTAGATTAAGAAAATATATTATTTTCTTTTTTCAGTTGAACCATACCGGAAATATCGATACAACCGTTGGGAGAGGAATTTTTTACGGATTGGCACTTTCCTATACATATCTGTCTTAATTTTAATTGTTTTTTTAGTAAAAGTTTGCACAAATATACTTTAAAGTATCCTTGATAACATACCTTTCCCCCAGTCCTTAAATAGTGCACTAAGTTATAGAAAAAAAAAAAATTGTAAAAGAGGGCCCTTTTCGGGACCGTCACAGTGGTGTTCCCCCTTAACTTAGATACCTTAACTGCAAATTTCTCGCCTATAAAAAAAATGAATTCCACTTTAGATTTAGAAAGTAGAACAGTCTTTTAGTTTCCGAAATGAGTATCTACAACAGATATTCGTTGAAGATAGTGAGTGAGCCTTCTGTGTCGCGGCCATGGCCAAAACATCTAAATACAGGGCTTAAAATGCCTCGTGTATTGATGTGGGTGTCTTTCACAAAGATTGTTTTACCGTTTTTAGTAATGATGCAGCTGCTATAGATTACTATTGATCAGCAATATAAGACCTTTGCAGATAATTGGGACGCGCACCACACATCGAGACAATAGCGAAGCTGCAGCAGCAGCTACAAAGAGGGTAGAATTGCCCGCAAAATAAATCAAATGAAAGAAACTATTCTACGAGGAAGGTGAAAGGCTAATGTATGGTCCTAGTATAACTAACTGTGATCATTGCTTTTCTATACCACGGACTTTGAAACGCTTTTTCTGAAAATGAAATTTTCAGAAATTTATGCACTTTTTCAAGTTTTTTTTTGGCTTATCGACGACAAAATAGTTTACAATAATAATATTTTTGATTTCGTATGAAAATTCCTGCCAATTGATCACTACAGGAACGAGGCGCCGACGCATTTTGCCAATAACAATAGCTTTTTAGCTGTTCGCTAAACTTCTCCGAGCAGAAATGGTCAAATTAGAGCTCTTCTCTGTGTTCGTTTAAAAAATAGCATTGGTCTACGTGCTCTTTTTCTGTTTGATGAAAAAATTACAGAGCAGCTTAGCGCAATTTAGAGCACCTGCAACAAAACAAGAGTTGAAATATGACGCATTTCGGACTGTCAGGAAACTTACAAACTTGCTCGGATCAGAGCGAAGCGGAGAGATTTTTTGTTTGCTGCTCTTTTTCACTCGGATCACAGATCTGCTCTGTTTGGAGCAGAGCTAATGTTTAGTATTATTAATTAATATTTGCGTTTAATTTAATGTCGTCATTGTTAATTTTAAGCCACTAAAGAAAAATTTCCTTGATCTTGAAGACTAGGATTTCGTTAATTGCACGATAGTTCTAAAATCTCACTCTAAAAAGAGGCGCACATAATTATGAATGAATTTTTCTGGGAAATTGTAATTTTTAATCATGTGTTACAAAATTTTGGTGGAATATTTATTTCCGAATGTGGGAGTATTGAAAAATTTTACTTTTAATGCTTTTAAAATTTTTGGTGGTGGACCCATTAGGCATGCCGCCCCTGTCTCTCTCACTATTTGATGCAATTACAACAATTCCAAGACGCGGTACCATCTTGAGAATTTCCCCATAACCCCTAATATTGAAAGAGCCGATGAATAGCAATAACCTACTCACCACTTAATATGAAACTGTCCTAGCTCTAACACCCACTGCGACTTGAAGCCACAATTGAATGACATGGTCTGGCAAGTAAAATGCTCCTCTACCCATATCTCTATTCTTCCCTGTCTAATTTTCAGTTAGGTTTCAGCGAGGGACCAATAGGGAGGTCCCACAACACGGGCCACCGGGATGTCGCAGGGTGGATGGGGCACGGCCAAGTGGGAGTCGCTACCAACAAACTTCCCCCACCGCAAAGCAGGTAGGAGAGCGGGGCTCCCGCATCTGGGCTCCCCCCCCCCCCCCCCCTTATTTATCTGGTTTTTTTATTTGTTTATTTTCTTCATCCCTTTCCCTCTTTTATTTTTGTTTGGTTCTTTTTCCCTTTTCTGTTTATTCCCCTTTTTTCCTTTTACTCCCTTTTACTGTTTCTTTCCTATTCGCTTTTCCTTCCCACCTCATTTACCGGCATGATATTTTGTTAATGGTGTGCCGGTGACACCAGGCAGGTTTTTCGCCTAACCCACCCCGCACTCCGCTAGCCTTCAAGCATGCTGGGCCTGCCGCAAGTGTCACCCGGGGCTTCGATTCCGGACTGCATGTCCGTTCAGTACCCCAACACACAGCTGCAACATTACACTGAGTTTACTGACAGTTTCTTAACACTTCTTACCCTCTAAGAAAAGCAAAATGCTACCAGGAGCATCTTTACATGATAGTTATAAATTTGACAAAGAAGTAAGAAAAAGACTGCGCACATAATTTTTTTCTTATTATTAAAATTGTTTAATATTCTATTAGTTATTTACGAAAATGAGAAGCAATATTTCTTCTTGTTTTTAACTATAACCTATTATTTTGTATATATGTCGTTAGTCATTTAATCTATTTTTAAAAAAGGTTACTTGAACACATATTAATTTCGTACAAATGTTATGAAAAAAAAAATCCTTCTATGAACTTGAAAACTACTTTTGCCTTGGAAATCTAGATTTGTATTTACGTACATTTATTAATAAAAAAAAAGACTTTTGTTTCCTAAAATCAAAAAAATCAGAAATACGAAACTTAATATCGTCGGAATTGTTTCTTAAATTTGTCGTAATGATAATCATCTGTGGCCTTCTTTGTACTAGTTGGTTTAACGATATCATCTTCCTCCTTTTTCCTCTTCCTTGTTTCTTGTTCTTCAATATTAACTGTGGGATAGAGAAATAGATAATAATTAGAAATAAATCCAATTTTATTTAAATTGGAAAGCTAAGTGTATTCAAAAAAGAGAAGGAATTTGGAAAAATATTTTATGCAAAAGTATTCAAACAGCATCAAATTTTGAAAAAGATTTGCCCATTTATTGGTGAACACGTTCACGCCAGGGCGAATATCTACGTTTTTTCGTGTGAGGCGGGACTGTCTTATCTCGTTACGCTTTGTGGGGCGGGGCGACACTGTTGCGAGTTCGAACCAACTAACATTAATAACAAGAAGGCCGACTCTGCCAAAAATTCCAAATGAAAGAGACTACGACCCAAGAGTGAGATGGCTGTATACATGAAAGCAAAAAAACAAACAACAAAACAATTCCAAGAGAGATACTAAATACTTTAAGCGTGACCCACTAGTGGGTCACGCCGCCCCACGGAATAGTCAAGTGTGACCCACCGGTGGGTCACGCCGCCCCACGGAACAGTCAAGTGTGACCCACCGGTGGGTCACCCCGGCGTGAACGTGTTAAATAATAATGGGAAGATGTTTACAAACATTTACTTTGAGTGAAAAGTCACTTGAGAAGGACATTTGAGGTGTTAAACAACTCTTAAAGTCGGTAATATTGTAACAATCCTCTTTGAAAAGAAAAAATCTTTAAGTGAAACTATGCAAAGAAATAAAAATACCATATATCGAAAAATTCAAAGGTATAAAGTTGAAAATCGTTAGAAAATAAAAAGTGGATGGGCCGGGCGAAAAAGCTTACACCGAGAGATGAAATGCATATTGTACGTGAAGTGCAATATAACTCTGCTATGAGTGCACCTAAGGTTGCTACAAGATTCAGTAGCAATCTCAACAAAACTATCAGCTTCGATATTATGATAATAACGTTACATCAGGCGGGATACTGAATTACCAGTAAGACGATCTCATTGTAATGAAGCGTTCAAATTCGCCAAGAATTATGTCAAATCTAATCTAATCACACCTGCGTGATTTTCCCAGATGACAGCAAATTCAATTTGTTTGTTTCCGATGGCTGAAGAACTAGAAACCAAGAACTTACAGAAAACAGTCAAGCATTGGAGTGGGTGAGTAATGCTATGAAGCAGTATGTCGCCTCAAGGGTGTGAAAGTTTGGCGATAATTGAGGGAATTATAGATTGAATTGTATACTTTCGGATTTTAAAGGATAACTTAAGGGAGAGAGTAACGAAAATGGTAATTGTAGAAAATTACTATTTCAACAACAAGATAGCAATTCCAAATCCACGGCTTAAAACGCGCGCTTATGGATAATCTACAATTATTTACATATGCCCGTCACTCCTCCGCATATTTTATGATTTTAGATTTAAATGACTTTCAGAAATGCAGAAGGCAGAATTTTCTGCATGACGAGGATTATACAATGTTCAGCAGTAAACCCACAAAATGCTTCGAACACTGTTAAAGTTTTGTGTTTCTAGCCCATACGGTTTTCCCTTAACACCAAAATTTTAAAGTGACCCCCGTATTATACGGAGGAACAAGGCTCTTTTCCGTGACACCGCTATTAAGATCATGCCTCCTTTCACGCAAATTAGATAATAGCCTATACCGAAACAAATAGAACTGGTTTTTAACAAAGCAAAACACGAGAGCGATAGCTGCATTGAACTGGAGAGCCCTGCGCTCTAATTGTGATAAATGCAATAAATGTATAAAAAATTAAGGCAGAATACAAATGTTTTTGTCTGAAATACTCACTCCACACAAATGGAGAACTTTTAAGGAATTGTAATTTCAGATATCGAAATATTCAAACTGTAAATTACCACTGTATAATTTACATTAATAAGTACAGAAAATCAAAAATGAAGAACAAAAAATTTCAATTTTCTAGACAAAAAAAGAAAACTTAAAAGACCACATAAAATGGAAACAAGAGGAACGCGAACACATATTTTTTCGAACGAACAGAAGGACGATGACAAAATGTATTAAACCAGAAGTATAGAACTCGTAAATCTAGAAGCAATTCTAGTAAACTAATAAATAAAAATTGGGATACAAATGTAACATTTTTCACGAAAATAATGAATGCTATATCACATCAGTCCCAAAATTCGCCTCTATGTATTTTTAGTTGCATACAACTCTGTTAAATAATTTATATTGGAGAATTTTCCTCCGTAATTAAAATAAATAAAAATCAATGCAGCGTTTCTAATTTACATTTGCTCATGCTACTTTCTAAACATGCAGTGCAAAAATATAAAGCGATAGGTGCCATATGCCTGACAAAAAAAACCAACTACCTACGATGAACAAAAATCGTGTCACTTACATCGATTGTGTTGCATGAAGTTCACTGCCATATTCGTCGGCACAAACTGTGATGGGCCGTCTTTTTTGTTTTTCTGGTCATGAAGTAATTTTTGTTTTGCCTCCTCAGTGGCTTCGATGTTCTTAATTTTTGCTTCAATCCCCAGATCAACTTCTGGAATTCCGTTAAGCATTTGATTAGATAACATTTCCTCGGAACGATTAGAGGAACTCTGGCGCAAATGATCTGGTAAAGAGAATAAAGCAGCCTCCTCAGGTGTAAAGTACTTTCGTTCATTTTCAGTTTCTGTACTCTCCTCAGCTTTTACACCTTTCCGTTTCTGCAACTGCTCTTCAATATATTTCATCATTTCCTCATCCTCATCTCGCTTGTTTGTTTCAGCAGAAAATTGAGTCCCGATACCAACATCGTAGGCATCGTCGACTTCCTTAATTTTCCCTGATTTTAGCGCCTGCATATTCACCATGCCTCCCACTTTCGTGTTAAAAGGATCTTTCTAGAAAACAGAAATTATTGGAGTGAAGTCTTGGACAATTGTTTTGTACTTACGATGGTCACCTCCTCTTCAGGCGCTACCTTCTTTCCCAATGCCAAACCAATTACACTTACTCCATGTGGACGGCTTCGCAACTTTTGACGCTCCTTGGTCTCCTCCAATTTGGCCCTGATTAAAAGGTTATGTATTTGTTCTCTAGTAACAACTGAACGGAAACTTACAAAATCTGTGCTGGATCCTCTTCTTCAGCATTTCCTTCTTCTTCCGACCGACGTCTTTGTCTTAAATTCTTCCTTTTTTTCTTTTTAAATGCAATTTGTCCAGCATCAGCGCTATCCTTGGACGTTTCACTTTCTGACATATTTTTGTTTATAAATCCCGGAAATCCCACTATCAACTGTCAAGAGATTTTACGTAAATGTGGCACTACTGGCTTTGGTTACGGCAATGCTTTTGCACAATACGTGCCAAAAAAGATGACATCTCTTTCAATTTATGTCGAATTTCATTGATTCCACGCGTGGAGTGGAAATTTTTTCCACTGAGTGGAATCAATGAAACACATTCAGTGGAATTTGCATATGTGTGTCGTTTGTGGTAATTTTTACACAAAATTGACAGTTTGA
>QYTT01090021.1:0-15241 GCA_006980735.1 Dasypogon diadema
TCCACTAGGCGAACGAGCTGTGTCCAACAAAACACTAAAATCACCCTTACAGTCTGCAGCTGTACCAGAGCCCTGTTTGGATACCGTTAGGTCACTCACGACCAGCCAATTTAGTCGGTTCCCAGCAACCAGTCGTGGGAACGAAGAAAACACCGCGTCCCATTTACCGCAGAAGGCAAGAAAGAAGCGTAGGACGAAGCAGCATGGCTTTCGTCTAAGACTGTTGGACGGATATAAACTCCGTTTAGGCCGCAATCAAGCGATGCAGTGAACAAAACCCTAGTTGTAGTATAAGTTTGTTTGTTAGTTTTTTTTATTGAAACAATTTTAAGTTATGTAGAAGTAAATTAGTTTTTCTTTTGTTTGTTTGGTCATTTAGTATAATAAAAATTTTATATCATAAAATTTTTCTTTGCTAGAAGAGGGGAGATGTAACGAACATAAATTGTAACCGCAGAATAGAGTAGACAGTTGACTGTGAGAAATTTGTATTCAACATATAATTCACAAGAGATTTTAGAAAACTTTGTATATAGGTCGCAATGTGTAAAGACGAAGGGAGGTCATTCCCTTCCCTATCCTGAATATAGTAAAGTACACGTGCTGAGTGGAACACTATAATTTCCTTGTCAAAGTGGAAGTACACGTGCTGAGTGGAACCCATAGTCTAGTTAGTACACGAGTTGAGTGGAACACTATTATCTCCTTTGTTTAGTGGTAGTACACGTGCTGAGTGCAACCCATCGCGACCTGTAACATAGTGAGTACACGAGTTGAGTGGAAAACGAACAGTACATTCTGTAATATCTAACCCTTATCGTTTCTATAAAATTCAAATAAAGAATACGTTAATTATATCCGAAGCTGTTGTTATTGACTACACCCGAACTCCGCTGATTGCTACACGAGGCATTTAAACGGACTTTTCTCTGACCAGCATCATACATTTTGGCGCCCGAGCACCGAACAAATCACCGATTCAGACTTCGGGGAAAAGACCGTTACAAATCTAAAACTAAGGTTTCATAGCATATTTCCTAAATTCATACTATGTATCTAAATAATTTTTGATTAAATATCAATTCATACAATTTATGGACTTCAACGTCTTCCCTTACATTTTTTACAATTGAAACAAAAAAGAGTATGAGTAAATTAAAGGATTTAATTGGGTTGGTATCTTTCAATTGGTTTAAAACGGCAAGCGTATCTCGCCATATATGAATCCTCAGGGTGCTGGATGTTGACCATTGGTGTAGGTAAGCTGTTGGTAGGAGAGCTGCTGGTGGGTTCTGCTATTGTCTGGCTTTTTTCTGCTGTATTGTAGACGACCATGGACCGTACAGGTATTATCATTGCCTTTGTTTAATGAATGTGAATTGTATTTTCTCTAAATTCTCTTCCATCGTTTGTTCTAACCCTGTATGAACGTGCTTCGCTGAGTTTTTCTGCAACAGTCATTTTCATTTCATATTCATTTCAAGTCCACGTTATCCAAATTTCATATTCATTTCAAGTCCCCGTTATCCAAATTTCCATGTCCTTCCTAGGCCCTTACGCAGTCACCTGGTTGGAAACATTTCGTCATCTTAACGCCCCGATCTGCGCAAACTTTTGCTGTTTGTCGTAATGAACTTAATTTATTATGCACGTTATCTATGACCTTGAGACGCAAAAGTTCTTTAAATATTGGAGCCGTCAATCTACTCATTAAACGCTGGTTTGGAGATTTAAGATCACTTCTTGGCGTGTTATGGTAATTAAGAATAGCTAAGAATACGTATTCAAAATTGTTTTTGCTGCTCGATGAGCCTGTTCGTTTTCGAATAGTGTGGGGTGGACATTAAATGTCCAAATCCAAGTGTTGGCAAAGTCCTTAAATGCTCCCGAGGAAAATGGAGATCCGTTGTCAGACTCCACAATGTAAGATATACCATGGAGAGTAAACCAACGTTTAGCTATATCGAGAAAACCTGAGTAACTATCTGCAATGAATAAGTACTTATTATTATGAAATGAAAAGATATCTCCTGCAACTATTTCCCATGGCAACGTGGTAGCTTTAATGGATTTCTCAAAAATGGTTTCTAGCGGTTTCTGGACCGATTCCACGATGAGTTTTCGCCCATAAATATACTTTCGAAATTTTTCGCAAGCAAATTTTATTGTGTGCGGTGGCTTCCTATTCGATTTGAGAGTAGGCTCTGTGAACTATTGAAAGAGTTTTCAAAGCATATGCCACTGGTTGATTTTCCTTTAGCAGCACTGTTCCTATGGCTATTTGACTGGCACCAACTTGCAGTTTAACGTTTTTCTGACTGTCGTAGTAGCGAAGTAAAGCCTGAAATACAATGAATATGACACAACCTTGTCGTCAAAATTTGTCGCAGTAATTTGTCGGAAATGGAATACAATGAAAGCGACATTGTCGTTGTCATTTTCTGTAAATGAAAGCAAGTTCAGTGGAAAATATGATAAGGCGGCAATTAATTTCAATGTTAAAAATGAATTTATTTGCTTTTAAAGCTTTCTAGAGTACTAACACTTCATAAAATTAATTTTCTTTGCTACTTTATCTCAGACAAATGTCAAACTCAAATGTCGCATGCGACAACGCTTTTTGACCAAACTCTTGTCGCCTTCTTTGCCGTGTCATCACATTTGCTATGACCTAATGTCGTCACATATATTCAAAATTTAATTTGTCGACTTAATGGTGGTGACGACAAAATTTCCTTTATTTTTTTAAATGCATTTTGATGATTGTCGTTCCATTCCCATTCAGAGTCTTTTTTAATCAATGATCGTTTTTGCTCTGTGATCGAAGACAGGCTTTTAATGAATTTGCTCAACTAACCATTCCCAGTAGCCTTTGTACCTCTATTTTGTGGTTGCTCTAACTTTTTAATTGCATCTATTTTTGTAGAATGGGACAGAATGCCTTCAGAAGTTAAGACATGTTCTAAAAATTTCACCTTCACCTTTTCACTGCTGAATACATATTTCTGTTTATTCAGTTTAATTCCGGCGTTTGCAATCTTTTTTAATACTTTGTAACGAAGTGAAATTCCCGGCTGGGAAATAAGCAGGCTTTCGGCGCATTTAAGAACTCCCTCCGCCGCAATTGCGAAATTCCTTAATAAGAAGGAATAATATTGAAGGGACAATGAAAAAAGTACGGTGCGACCCAGGATTTGAACTTGTTTTCCCTGGTGAGGAAACCTTCGGCAATGAGTAAAATTTTCCTTCCGATTTTTCCGCACGAGAAATTAGAAACGAGAACATATAAGCTGCGATTCTGATCAGGCGGATCATCCGATCTAGACCTCTCCCTTCCCACTAGTCCGATCCGAAATTACATTCCAGATGACTAGAGTGTGCATGGCTTGCCCGGTCACCTAGTTATTAGTTAGTTAGTTTAGCTGCTAGAGTAAGGGCAGTACATCTGTTCGGGCTGAGTACGCGCGTTGTGCGGAAAGGTCAAAGGGATTAGCTACTAGATATAGGCGGACCCAGTACGCGCAAGCTGGAACGGTCCTAGGCTTAGATTAGAGTAAGGATTCTAGTATTAGTAATAAGCAACCGAATTGTTATTAAGCTAAATACAGTGGATTCTAAGAGCATACTCCGAGTTTGAACTCGACTCGACCGCCCACCGCTCTCTCTTGCTCCGTAAGTCGCTGGCCATTCTCCATTGAGTCTACCCAGACATCGTTGTTGTGACGTTTCCCATCACTGTACCGACCAGAAAATCGCATTGCGTTAGCGGGTTGGCGCCCGAGTTACCGAGCTACCAGATACCGACCGCATCGGGAAACAACGTCACAACTTTATTTGTTAACCTTTCTAGTTCTTGAATACTTTTTGCATATATCAAAACGTAATCCATCGATACTTCGGTATTTTCACAATCCTCTAGTAATTCTGACATATATTGTTAATACATCTCAGAAAGTGTTGCTAAACCAAATGGCAATTTTCCATAAGAGTTAAGATGAAATTACAATGATTGCGTTCCGTCCGTTCCATCCGTTGACAAATCATTGAACCTTGGAGTTTATATTTACTTTGTTCCAATGCGTGACCGTGCACTGCGGCAACTGACAAGAGAGCAGTCAAAAACGCTGGATTTGACGAGATGGCTTCATTAATATATTTTTGGTCACGTTAAACGGTTAAACCTTCGGTATACATCGTTAACAAGATATACGAACAAAAAAATATTGCAAAAACACGTCCTTTTCATCTACGATCACTGAAATATCAAAATATGCAACGCATTCATTGGAAGAGGTCATACAGAAGCGTATGCGACGAATGCATGTCAAAAGGACGGAATGCAATCATTGTAATTCCACCTTAACGTCCCCAGGTTGCCATGGTGAGGATTTTCTTGTGCGATCTGTAACGCATATCTGCCAAAATCCCTTTCGACAATTTAGTAGTATGAAAAATCTTGAAACGCTTATTTTTCCGACGATATTTTCTATAGTGTTCAATGGGTGATATCTACAAATAACATGTTTGTTTATTTCAGAATTAGAATGTGAAAACAAATAGACTTACGCATGTCCATCTGTCCGTCCGTCTGTATACACGATAACTCGAGAACGAATTGAGCTAGAAGGCTGAAATTTGGTAAATACCTTTGCCCTCTTATTTTTGTCCTTTTTATAGATGATATTGTGCATCTTTTTGATAAATATATATATTACGGCTATTGGAATTTTTCTGAAAAAAGCCCGACTACACAGAATCCATTTATCTATTATCTATTTTCTTTTTAGTTTTGTCTCTTTGTCATTCACTTTTGTGCCCGGAATGCAAGTGTAATTTTCCTTTTCCTTTTTAAGCTGTGTTATTTTCTTAAGAAGTATGAATTCCTTCGCAAAATCCTGCCATCCTGCAACTGTATCCAATATGATTGGGGGCGGGATATTTGTCTTTAATTACAGCTTTTACCCATCGATTACCGTTCTTATACCATATTGTTTGCCCAACATGGAAATCTATCTTTGATTTTGTTCCCTTATTAAAGTAGTACTCTGGTTTTTTTGTCCTAAATTCAAATTTTTTTTTTCTAAATTTGGGGTGGATTGGGGCCTATAAAACGACAATTTCCCTGGTACTAATGTTCTAGTTAGTCTATCAAAACATAATTCATTTGGAGATATGTACAGCCAAATCTTTAATTGGAGTATTTCTATATTCCAACAAGGCTATCCATAGTTCTTTATTATCATTCTTCGCCTTGTTTATAAGATTTTTGGCAACGTGAACAAACTTCTTAGCAAGTCCATTTGAACGCGGATCCTGTGGACTGCTTGTGATTAATGTGATACCGAGTATTTGGCAGAAACTTCGAAATACCCTTGATCCGAATGGATTATTATCCGCTACTACTTACCTTGGTATGCCATGCGTTGCGAATACCGATTTTAAGTGTGTACGAATTTCACTACTTGTTTTATGCCGTAATTTACAAATCTCCAAATATTTCTAATAGTAATCCACTATTATTAAGTATTCTACTCTATCCATCGTGCAAATATCCATTGCGATTTTATAAAATAGATACTGCGGTATCTCATGTGGTATCATTGGTTCTCTAATGTTCGCGCTTCTAAATCTTTGACAAGTATTACATTTGGAAATTAGGTTTTCAATACTTTCATTTATTCCTGGCCAATACACTAGTTTTCTTGCACGTGCTTTAGTTTTTTCAACCCTTAAATGTGCTTCATGTAATAATTTTAAAACATAACTTTGTAGGTTCATGGTTACTATTAGTATCTCATTTAGGAAAATCAACCCATCTTCTAGGATTAAATCATTTTTGAATTTCCAGTAGAATTTAATTTCGTCACTAAGTTTGCTTTTTCTAGTTGGCCATCCATTTAACAGTGTTAACTTTAATTGTCCTAAAACCTTACCATTGTTAGTCTCTTTTTGCAACGATTTCTTCTTTTCATCACTCATATCAATGGTATGTATTACCTCATTTAGGTCTGTAACTTCCGTTTCAACTACATACAAATACCTACCTGGGACATATTTCAGACTTATGTCGTAGTTATTAGACGTAATCTCATTCGCTGTAACCGTGATGATTGGATCTTACTTATTTCTTTCTTCATAATTCCGAACAGTGGTTTATGGTCAGAAATAATATTAATTGTTTTGGCGTATATCCAATTATGATATTTCTTGCAGGCAAAGACAATCGCCAGTAATTATTTTTCAATCTGTGAATAGTTCCTCTCTGCCTCAGATAAACTGCGTGATGCAAACGCCACTGGCTTCGAACCTTGAATTATACACATTCCTAAACCATTCTTGCTCGCGTCAGCCTGAATAGTAATGTCTTTACATACTATCAAACGTTTCTACACGGTTAAAAATTTTGGAGTAAGTTTTAATATTTTTGGTATTGTATATATGACTACACCAAAAAAATATTAAAAGCTAATCCTTGGCATATATTAAAATGAAATACTTCTAGCCTTAAACTTTAATACCAATAATGAGTAAATTTGAGACGTCTACCTGTAAAAATTGAACCCAAGCTGTCAACCCAGAAAATTTTTTATTTGTATTTTGTAGTATTAATATGAAAGCATTAAAATACGGAGCCGTAATTCTCCTTAAAACCCATTTATCGGTTTGAAAAATATTAAAATGTAATACAACTTTAGAAACTACTAAGTCACACAAAATGTAACTTTTCGTTTCTAGAATTTTGGGTCGAGTCAGAACTAAATTTATTGAGAATATCACAAGTAGTACAAGTACTTATATACTATACAAAAATTTCTATTACGAATTATAAGCTAAATGAAAAAAAGGTTTTTCATATGTGGCAAAAAGTGTTGCCACACAACATATACTTGAGTTTACTTTTAATATTTTACGATGATTAAAACTAAATACGACTCGCATTGAATATAAGCCTTAATATCAGAAGAGTATTAGAATTTACTCTCGGATTTTTAACCGTGTAATAGCTTTTGGACATCTTTTTTTATTTTTTGGTTCCCCACACACCTTCGTCTGAGATTGTATGCCCTAAAAAATTAATCGTATTTGTTCTATATTGTAATTTATTTTTGTTAAATTTTATATTAAGTTGCCTTGCGCGATCTGCAACCTTTTCCAATATCTTATCATGCTCTTCAAATGTCCGTGCCGTGACTAATATATCATCTATGTAAACTATGATACCCTCTATGTCCGCAAAATTCTTTTCACTCTATTTTTGAAAAATTTCTGGGGTTATTTTTAGCCCAAACGGCAATTTTTTAAATTTGTAACACCCAAAAGGGGTGTTGAAAGTACACAGCTTACTCGATTGCTTCACTTTTGAGACGGTCCAAAATTCTAATTTATGCCTGACGACATGAAAATCTTCATCCATATCAATGACGTTAATGACTGTGCTGCCCTATAGGAAGACACTTATGACTACACTTCCGCTACTGACGGTGTTCCTCGGGTGCAGTCGCCAAGCCAAGCTTAACTTTATTTCTTAATTTTGTTGTGTCTAGGGCTAATTCCATGTTGGGTTTTTTTCCGGCGCTGGTCTAAGTAGTCCTCTGATCGTGGGGTTTCGCTGAGTTATATAATGACTCATTCGTCCGGCCTCTTCTTGAACATGCATCCCAGATATGGAACCCTTCCTACGCTGTCCATATTGGTCGTGTTGAGTCTGTCCAGCGGTGTTTCATTAGATTTGTTCCATCAGGGAACATTCAAAGTCGAAAAATCTTTGAGGGGCTGTAACTCGTTAGGGCAGGGTTTTAGGCGGGTATGTGGAATGATTTTTATATCAGTTCACCGCAAGGAATCACCTGGTATACCTCGCGGTACCTTGATCTGAATCGCCTTGTATATGAGTAGAATCGAGCCCCTTTAATAGGCTTGACATTAGCTTACCTGAATACAATCAGTAGGTGTGAAAACGAGTCAAAGTGAAAAAATCTCTTCTGCAGAAATGGGAAAAACTAAGACAGTAATTCAGAACCCACATTGCATCTGTCAGTCAGTCAAACACATAAGAATAGCAAGTTCGTGTGTATGCTTCACAATAAAAAGGGAAATTCTTTGCTTTATCAATATTCTTCTGTCGCACAGCTTAAACGGTATTTTGACTGTTTGTGCTTGACTGACTAATTCAGTGTGGGATCAGTTTAAGTGGCTTTGTAAAGGCAGAAACTAAAACATTATCGGATTTTTCGTGGCCAAGGAGCAATTGCAAGAGAATTTGGAAGTTTGATTTAGTATTTTATGAGGGGATATTTTATTTTTACCCCTTTTCTGCTAAAAACAAAACTTAAAATGTGAACTTATTATAATAACAATAAAATATCGCGAGTGTAAGTGCTAATAATATATTCACCCGTTTACTTTATATTATTTTGATGTATGAATAGTAATTTTGTTCTTTATTCCTGTGTAGAAGCCGAAAGACAAGAACATATAAATAAAGCTAGTGGAGAAGCAGCGGCTATGTTGGCGATTGCAGATGCTCGGGCTAGGGGACTTCAAACAATTGCCAAGGCATTAGAATTTCAGGTATATTATATATTTTGCTAATATACAGAAACTAACTATGTTCCTCTAATTTAGCATGGTAAGAACGCAGCGTCTTTAACTATTGCAGAGCAATATATATCTGCATTCAATAATTTGGCGAAAACGAATAATACCTTGATTTTACCTTCTAATGCTGGAGATATTTCTTCATTCGTTGCACAAGCATTAAGCATTTACAGTTCAATTTCGAAACAAAAGAACTCATGTGAATTTTTAGATCGAAACAATATTAAATCAGAGGGTAACTCTTATACACCAGATGATGAGGAAATTACCATAGATAAAGAAACATTAAGTAACAACAAAGTTATAAACTCTCCTGTTAATGATACTACGAAAAGCGATTGGAAGAGGAAATAATTTGTTATATAAATCGATTTTCCGTGAACTTTTAATATTATTATTATTCAAAAGTTTTGTTTTTTTTCTAGAAAATTAAATAAACTGTTTATATAATGACTTTGACTTTCTCATTTATTCAATTTTTCAAAGAAATTACATTAATTAAATTTTTGGTGAAAATGAAAATTATTTTTAAAATTAAAATGGAAGATAAAAACTGCATCCATATCCAAAAATCAGGACTATCCAACTTTTGGTAGTTCTAAGGCCGCTTTAAAAAAATTTAATAATTCGAGGGCCTTATCTGAAAATTTACTAAGGGGCGTAGATCTTGCTCTAGGTATAAGTAGTAATTTATTTTTATTTGTGTTGCCGTTGGGGCCTAGGCCTTAAAGGCCTCCCAACCCACAAGCGCACATAGGGGCAGGTAGTAACAAAAGTTGGCAGAAATTCCAAAAATCACTTTTTCCCTTTAACGAAAAAAGACACGTTCTAGGAAGTGTACACCCCTACTTTTTTTACTATCGCTGATTATTTTGCCTAGATCCGTTAGTTGAAAATTATCGGTGAACTGACTGTTATCTGTGATCATTTGAAGTGAGTGTTTTTGCAGTTTTTCATTGTGATTTTTTTTCTTATATTATCAGGATCTGTAATAAATATATGATATGGAAAATCAACCTTCAGGTATGTACTTGTATTATGTGTATAAATATATCTAAATATCTCCCTATATCTCATATAACTTACTTGCTATTTGAAAGAAATATTTTCTTTCAAATTTCATATTTAAGTTTTTCATTGTTAACCAAAAAACAAACAAAGATTTAAATTGATTCCCAGATGTTCCCAGCTTTAATATTTTTTATTTATAATGCTTGAGGTATTAAGTAACAAAATAATACAAAATCTAGTGCTACTTTGGAAATACAGTTTAAATTAACATACCGCATGAAAGTGTATACCATCCGTTTTTATCAGGTTGTTTATTTTTTGTTTAAGGTTCGGGTTGCAAAGATATGTATTTTTCAAGAAAAGATATGTTTTTCTCTTACGGAATTCTGGATGTACGAAGATGGCAGGCAAAACAAGTTTCCTAAGAAAACACATTCAAGATGTCACAAATTGTTCACAGGATAGACTGCCTCAATTAAGTCGTAGTTTATCTGGTTTTACTTCACAACTTAATGAAAGATGAATAAAAGCTAGAACAGTACATGAAAAATTCCTCTCGCAGAATACACCGTAGAAGCCAACAAAGGTAAAAGAGGCTACCAAAAATTTCTTTTGAAGAAAGTTCTGAACGCACCAAGCGCAATAAACCAAAAAAATAAGAAAGGAGTTATCATCCGCTGAATTGGTCTATGGAACTCAAATGAGTCTTCGATCGTCTGGTAAAATAGACGCTTCCAAGCTTGTGACGGAAGCTACCTCAACAAGCCCAAAGAGAGCAAAAAAATACAGGACTGCATTTAAAATATATTCCTCAAAATCAAGGAAGGAACTCAGTGGCGAAGAAGCTGCAGCTTTAATTATAGACGCAAAACTAAGCCGTCATCAGAACAATCCAATAAGAGAAAATAATAAACAATTGCTTCCATCATATAAAGTAGTACAAGAAGCCAAGAAGAAATGTTATCCACCAAAAGAATTTATATCGGTAAATCTTAATTCAAGGCCCTGATGTTTATTGCCGATTGGACAGCTATCAGAGGATGCACAAGAGTCCAGAAATAAGGATTTCAAAATGTTTCGTCGACATTTTTCTAGGAAATTTCATCGCGTTCAAACAATTGAGGATATTTTAAACAGATTACTGGTGTCTTCAGATCCATTAATATCCCATTTAGGAAAACCTCAACAACAAAAGATCAAAAGTATTCCTCCAGAAGCTTTGGTATTACTAACTCCTCCTGCTTTACCTAGTCAAGGTGGTCAACACTCTGGTAATTATGACAATGAGGATGAGGACGATTACGATGTCAACACTGAGTTATTTTCAGACAGCGAAAATGTGAGGATTAAATGCGAATTATATGCCTAGCAATATTACTTCGTAATCATGTCTAGCTGACATATAGAGAACGTACAGTTAAAACGATTAAAGATTAAGATTTTTACACATGTATTTAGAGTAATGTAAGTTAGAAATTCTGTAAAACTTTTATTTCATGTGTTTCATATATTAAATTGCTCATATTTACAACTTATTTTTATGTTTTGATTTTTTGCCAACTTTCCTCACTATTTGCCCCATGTGAAGCGCTTGGGGACCAGAAGGGTCTTTCCTTCCTACATTCTCGAGGTGCTAGGCTGAATCTCAAAAACTCTTCTAGCCAAGATCTTTGTTGTTAAACTATTTTTGGTTTTATTATACACTTAGAGCCACTGGTTAGTACTAGATTGACTTTACAAAAAACGCTTAGTTTTCAAAATAAAGTGAAACTCCGTCACAACAAAACATCCCTCGAATTGAAGATCTGTATTATGACCAAAAATCCCACTAGTAATTACTACATATTAGTAACGTAAAAAAATACAAATACAAATATATGTTGTATATTTGTACACAATGTTTGTTTGCATTTATTTTTATATTTATGTTTGATCGGTTAGAACTACACGCAAATTTTGTCTTTGTTGAAATGGACGAATAGATGTCACCTTATGCTATAAATCTGAAATTTTCGCGAGCTGCACATAAACGTTTCACATGATCCGCGTGTTAGTCAAAACTATTAAAATATTATTAAAAAATATTGCTATTCAATATTTCAAAATTCCATTTGAAACATATTTTACAAATTGCAATACCATTATGCGTAATCCCCTTTTTTCGAATTAATATAAATCCACGGAAATCATAGGAGTTCCAATATGCACACTACTTATGAGAAAAATTTCCTTTACTTTCAGCTGGTGCTAGGAGGTACGGGAAGGGTGCAGTGAAGTAAGGGAACGCTCTAGTGCTTCTTAGTGTGACACAACAAATGACAGTTTTCTTGGGAGACTTGGATGTTTCTTATCGTCCCTGAACTGGTTGCTCCTACTCCGCCGCTCCTCTAGACTGAGCCAGCCTAGGAGACTGCATAGAGTCATGAGTCTGAGTGTTTCTCGAAAGGGGGATAGAGTTCTATAGTGGTTGTATGAGAGAGTGCAATACGATAAGGGTGATGGGTGTGTGTTTGTGAAGTCTTTTGCTCCCTCTCCAGTGATAAGCTGAATCTGCAAAGAAATTCCTATTATTGTTTTACAGAGGTGGAACTGTGACGCTTACCTTTTCTCGATGGTTTAACTCGCCTCTATGGCTTATCCTTTTCTGGCTACACAGCTGTGGATTCGAATTTGGAAAACTCACCTGAGATTTTCTCCTCCCACCCTCAAACATTGCTATCCACTGAAAATATGCACAGACAAACAGGCAAAGGATTAATGAAGCAAGCCTGCAAAAGAAAAGCATAACGTTACATTGAATTTAGAAGGAATACAATAAATAGATGGAATAAAAGGGAGTAGATAGGATGTATCATTCTAAATGTATGTATAGTTGTTATAAGGGATAGGGATTGTTTAGTTCATAAGATAGAATTAGGCTTCACATCTTGAAAGAATAATTTCTACTTACCTCGTAAATATCGAAGTGTAAGGCGAATTTGGTAGCACGAACATCGTGGACATCGTCTAATGAACGGAAAACATACGTTCAAATGTTGTGATATACATACCGGATCCAGTCTCCTTGTTACACGAAATGCACACAACAGGAATGGAAAGAACAAAGATGGAGAATAAATTCAAATTTTTATATTGGCTTTCTCGTAACCCGAATCCCCATCGAAACCAAAACCATGGGGCCAGGTTTTGGACATCAAAATTTAACAAATATCGAACTTTTACGCAAAAATTCAAATTTTAAAATAACCGACGAGAGGCCACGCCAAAATTTTCAAAATGGGAGGCAGAAAATCAAAAACATCTAACGAAATCTTCGGTGGATGAAACGGGAAACCCAAGAGGAAGTGCCAGAGCAAGTTTGTAAGTGATGAAGTGTGGAAACGGAGTTGGTAGTGCAGAAAAGTGTTGAGAAGAAAAATTCAAAATAAATCGAGGCGAAAAGTTTTCTAACACTATTAACGGAGAAAATAAGAAAAAGGGAGGTTTGGGATTTCAAGGCAAAAGGAAAAGAGTGCCGAGAAAAGCCCAAGAAGCCTTGAGGTGTAGCAGCGCGGGGACTGAATCTTGGATAGAGTAGAGGAATTCTCAGCTTCAAGGACAAAGCTTTTTCTTTGCTTAAATTAAAATTTTCGTGTGCCTGCGAAAAGTGCCACCCAATTCGGCCCTTTTGGATAGTGGTTTAAGATTTTTAGTTTTGTGTTTTTTCATAAGATTAAAGGAACTTGCAGTGCAAGTTTTAGATCTGGTTTCTCGTTTTTAGCCTGAGTTCATGGTCTCTGGCTGGTGAAGTGTAAATTGTGAAAACCACGTAGCGCCCAATAGGATGTTACAAGCCCACACCCATCTCCAGCGCTAGCCGACAAAAACCTTAGGCACCAGAATTTGTGTGTAACGATGTGCTTACGCACCTTGTGTACGTAAAGTTCTGAAGTAGGAAGTAAAATATAAAGTTCAATGGAGATGTAACACGATTACTCATGTGTACGTTTTCTTGTTTACACATCGATTTAAATAACCGGGAGAGCGCATATCATAAAAATCTTTAGCTCAAAAGTGGCACAATTTTACTCTTGTTCCATACTTTCTCACTCGTGCTCAAATTTGTTATTTAAAACACTGTATAAAAAATATAGGGTGCTGTGAAAAATACAGTTGTCCTTTGCAAACTCAATGTAGCGGGGAATTCACATTTCCGCACAAATCTTGCTACCATTAAAAATACAAAAACTGTGCAATTGTACAGAAGGCAAGGGAAAAGGTATTGAGCGAAGTAATAAAGATGTGAATGTACTCGCGATACAGCCGTGTACTATGTGAAAAGCACGGCTAAGGAAGAAAAAGGTGTACTTTGTCAAATCGTACTAGGCTCCCCCCTCATTTATGGGTATTTATCGTTTTTTTCTTTATTTTTTTCCTTTTTTCCGATTTATCTGTTTACTTTCCTCCATTTTCTTCCTCCTTCTCTTTTCCCTTTTTCCTTCCATCCCTTTCGGCACGATTTTTTTGTTAATGGGAAATCGAAGGAGGGGGTAGTTCTTTCGTGAACCCATCCCACATCCCCGTATGCTAGCCAACCAGCGTGCCGGCCGTCACTGGGCCGGGGCGTTCAGGGAGCGACTGGGCCAGGCCAGAAAAGACACAAAAATAGAAACAGGTCCACGCCCCTACCTGTGGACGTTGGAGGGAGTCTGGTGATATTTACTCCCCCTTCTGGGCCGGTGCCCGTCTCTATCAGGATGCCCTATTTAACCTGGAAGAGAGAGAAAAAGTTCGAGCGGAGGCCCTCAACCCAGCATGAGTGAAGTCAGCCGCCCTGTGAAGTGAGAGAGTGAGCAGGGGATGTCGGCGAGCATAAGAAACCCATTAACTCGTCATAATGAATAGCGATCATAATTCGTAGTTTAAAGCAACGAACATAAATAACAAGAATACCGACTTCGAACATTGCAATGAAAAATTTTCATTGACCTTGAATATTTGGCTTTGTGTTTGTCAATTTATCTAAATAAGAAGGAAAAAGCAAGAAAATCACAATTTGCCTATCTATTAAGAAATATGACGACACGTGTTCTACCTACATATATAATGAAAGATGAAAAGGGATAAAAGATCCGAGCTAAAAGTTTCAAAGAAATTCCTTATGTCCGCTTTATTCATCTCTCTTCATCAATAATTAGATTGACAGAGACAAAGTAGGTAGCCAAAAGATCACAATTCGTGGGAAACTCTACCTCTTGAAATGAGGGGAAGATGTTTTCATAACAAAAATTGAGACAACCCAGCAAAATAAAATCGACTCACTTAGCTGGTTAATATTCTTCTGAGAATATTCCTCAATTTTATTCGACAAAAATTAGTAGGTAATTCTCAGAAAAACTATAAAATCTCTTGGATTTCCAGATTGCTATTTTTCTTTCTTCCATTCTAAATCAATGGGCCAGGCCTTTTTCTTGGAATTGCATTAGAAAGAACGATTTTTAGAGCAAATATTTCTTTACATTTTAGGCAACCACGTGGTGCACACACACAAACTTGCCGCTCTGTGGAAAATTTTACAGGCTTTTACTATATCTAAGCGGGCTAAAACCTACACACCTTAGCCGGTCTGTGGAAAGCATGCCTCTTCTGAAAG
>QYTT01090023.1:0-15164 GCA_006980735.1 Dasypogon diadema
GAGAGGGACAGCCCTTAGGTTGCGAGTGTTAGCCCTGAAGGATACCCTGCCCCGAAGCTCCCGAGAGCCAACATTATCCTTCAAGAGCTGGTGAATGAAAACCACGTCGGCAACAACGCGTCGCTTCTCCAGAGAGGCCAGGCCAATAAGATTTAGGCGCTCGCGATAAGGCGGGAGGATCATAGGATCGTTCCAAGGTAAATCTCTGAGAGCGAATCTAACGAATCTGCGCTGAACCGACTCGACGCGCTCGACGTGCACGGCATAGAATATAATGATGAGTTTTCCTTCTAACCCATAAGGCGCACTTCTCAGCACATAGCCAAGAAAAATTTACCCGTCTCCGCATTAGTCGTTCACACACTTGGAAGAAATGTGTTAAGATTGAGCTCCCCGACAAGCGTGCAACATGTAAGAGTTAGTAAGGTTAGTCCCTTCGATAGGACAAGGAAAAATGAAAATAATTAGTAATGTTAGCATATAACATGCATCACACGACCAGGAAAAGACGATTTTTTAGTACACTATTAGATACATCCAAATCGAACTGCTCCACTGCGCAATTGACCGTCGTACACATGCGATTAATAGGCTCATGCTTACCATAGTTAGTTCTAGAAAAATTTATATGCAAAAGGGGGGCACCCATCAAGTTGCGGCTATTAGTCCTGAACGACACCTTGCCACGTCACTTTTCCGAGGAAGCCATGCCAAGGAGATTAAGCCATTCGTGATACGGTGGAAGGATCAGAGTGTCGTTCCAAGGGAGATGTCTAAGCGCAAATCTGACGAACCTGCGCTGAATAGACTCAATACGACCGATGTGGACAGCGTAGGAAAGATTCCATACCTGCGAAGCATGTTCAAGAAGTGACCAGACGAACGAGTTATATAATATAAAGAAAACATAAAGATCAGATAACTCTTTGGACCAGCTTTTAATGAAGCCCAACATGGAGATACCCTTAGAAACAATATAGTTAATGTAGGAAACAAAATTCAGCTTGGAATCAAACTTCACACCAAGGTCATTACCATATTGTACGCGAGAAATATTGATTGTAGCAAATGTATAGTCGTAGAATCACGCTTTCTGAAGAATGACATGACTTCACATTTATTTATGTTAAGTTCCAAGTCCGCATCAAGAATAAAAAGTATTTAAATCCTCCTGAAGGAAAGCACAGTCACTGAGGTTATTGATGAAGGAAAAATCTTCATGTCGGCAGCATAAATTAACACCATGGAATGCCTCAAAAAATGCACAATATCGTCAATTCAAAGGACAAAAATTAGCGGGCCAAGGTGGCTACCCTGAGGAACCCCAGATTTCGCCTCCATGACTCTTGACCGCGAACCACGAAAAAGAAGCTGATAAGATCTTTCAGACAAATACGAGTGAATCAAGAGTAAAGTAGGAAACCCTAATTTGTGCAACTTGAGCATAATGACTGAATGTGATACACTTTGTTGAAGGCTTTACTAAAATTTGTATAAATACAGTCACAATATTTTCTTCAATGCAGCATATCCGTTGTTTGATATAAATTAATACTACTACTACTTACTATTGTTTAATTTCAATAAAAAAAATTTTGTAAATTTCCAAAATTCTGCCAATTGATTGTTTTTTTTTTCAAAATAGTTATGTTATTTGAAAATAATTTAAAATCCATTGGTGTTGGGTATTTACAAGTCATGACTCGCACTACAATAAATAATATATTATAAAAAAACTAAAAGTTTAAGATATACCTATTAAGCCACAAAAAAAATTATTTCATTCCATTAAATAGTCTTTGAGATATTCCACCTCGAATTTTACCCATTTTTTAAGGCTGCAAAGGTGTAATATTCCCCTAAAGAAAAGTGTTGTATTCTCGAAGTCTTACGTGTTTATTCGACCAACTATGAGTGGCCCTGGGTTAAGCTCAATTTTTTTCCTGCAACCTTTCCTGATATTCCATCGTCCCTTTACTTTTAGTGCACTTTGTATATTATGAGGCCATTTCTGAAAGAAAAAACCCTTTTTTTGTGAAGTCGGTCCACATCTTTAATGCGTGATTTGCATGTATTCTTTTTTTATTAATATATCAGCTTTTCGCGTCGACTTTAAATATCTCTTTATAAAATCAAAATATAATTATGAGTAAATATTATAAAATATTAACATGAAATTATTTTATGCTTTTTAGGAAACTAAAAATGTTAACCCGATTCTATTTTTTAAAAAATAGGTTTATTTTATTATCCATTAAATTCTTAAGAAATGTTCTCCATCGTAGTGGATCCGTCATACTGAATTTTTAAAATCTGACTTCACAATCATAATCAGGGACCCCAAGAACCTCTATGTACATATTTTAATGACTATTTCATACATTTACCAAAAATGTGTCCTTCATATCACATCCGCCATCCTGTAATTCGTAAAATTTAACATCAGTTTCGTAAATAGCAATCCAAAAAATCTATATATTCGCCATTTTATGAACATTCTGCTGACATTTACAAAATCTTCTCCGCCATATTGGATCCCTCTGAAGTAGCTGCCATATTTGGTTCATTTTCTGCCGGGATATTTAGGTTTTACTAAAAGCAATTATGTGCCGAATTTTGTCCGTCTACTTCGAAGCATTTTAGTTTTGAAAGAAAAAAACTTTTTATTTGATGTTTCTATGGTGATATTATAAGGCAACCCTATGAAGGAGTTATTCAAATTGGCTTATCTTCAAACCTGATCTGCCCATTTTAATAGGGTATCTGTGTACCAAATTTCAAATCTCTAGCACAAAGCGCTCTCGAGATAACGCGTGGACGGACAGACAGACGGGCAAACAGACGGACGTTTATTAAACGATTTCCTCTCTTATTCTATTAGTGGCAGTATAGTTTATTTGTGTGCATCATGAATATTTCTATGCGTTCCAAACGTTTGCCTAAAATTATAATAGTAGGGTACAAAAGCGCTAGAAGGTAAGTGAAAAAGGTACCCAAAAACATAAATCCCCTCCCTTCGGAAATGAAGGATTTTACCGCCCTCCTCTACATAAAAATTCTGGTACAACACAAAAACACATCTGTATGTCTGCAATGCCTCCGCCGATGCGGTTAAAGAAATATCTACACAATGCAGTTCTATATTTGTAAGCATTGCATGTGACCTTAGAATATAGAACTAAACAGTATAGGCCCTAATGATAGGTGGAGTAAGCCACTCTGTAATCTGTTAGTGTTCGTTTTTGTCATAACAGTAGTAAATATTCGACTTTATTAGGGTGGGCCATTTTCAATAATTCGAATTTCAATACTTCGAAGCCATTCCTCACAGTCATCTTTATCTTTTGGAAACCTACAAGTGCAATCATTTAACAAAAATAATATACTACCTTGCAGGGCCGTCTTAACCATATTGGGCGCCGGGGCGCGAAAATCAGGCTTCGCCCCCCTTGCAAAAAAAAATAAAATAAAACTTAATTTTTGTGTTCCATTTTTTTAAATTCGATTTTTCTGGCTTTTAAATTGGCAAACTTTTTAATTATGTCTGTTTTGAAAACTCCAATCGTCAATCTATTTTGGGTCATAGTTGATCGTAACTAGTTTTTTATTAATTTCAATTTCGAAAAGGACCTTTCGCCTTCTGCTACAGGAAATGTTAAATATACAGTCATTTTCACAAGAGCGTGTACACGATAAATGAAGCACAAGGAAGTTTTTGTGTTTACTTGTTGGATTTATTGAAATATTATACAAAATATGTTTTCGCAATAACATTTAATACGGTATCCAATCGCTGTTATTATTAATAATTAAGTGACATCTTCGTTTACAACTTTCAACCAGCTTTTGGACATACTCCACAGGTAAACTTCTGCATATTCTCTGTAGATGCAGTTTGAAGTTTATAAATCTTTTTATTTCTTTTTTTCTTATCTTCTGCTTCATTAAAGCCCACCCGTTTTCTATGGGATTCGCATCTGGCGATTGGGTAGTCTATTGTACGGATACCATTTTGTGTTTTCCAATTCGTACAAAGCGTACTTCTAAGTTTCGGATCGCTGTTCTCCTGAAGAATCCAGTTAGTGTTGTTTCGTCCGTACATTATTTCTACAGACTCTAGCAAACCATTTTTATAGAATTCAACCATTTTCGTTGCATTCAGATTTTCTGTAAATATAATCAATTTCCTTAAGCCCTTCGACGAGAAGCATCCATAAACATAAACTTTTAATAGGTGCTTTACACTCCTTTGAAGAAGTACTTCTCCCGTTTTCGACCAGGCACGTCTAGCGTTGTTCCTTAACCAAAAACTGGACTCGTCAGTGAAGATAACATTCTGCCAATCACGATCAACGTTTTTTTTAGCCCATTCTAAATGTTTCTTGCAATGTTTATCAGTAAGAACGGGTTCTGTGATAGTGGGCCTATAGTTTTAGACTACTTCAAAGCGTTTCTTATAAAACTCACTGATTTTGTTTTTTAACCTCACTCTCTGAAATTCTAAACACAACTGAGGAAACTAGACTAGTGCGCATTAGCGTGGAAGGTAGATTACAATTTACAATGAGTCATAATTATTGGGAAGTTGGGTAAACTTTTATGGCGTACACGCTGTCGTGAAAATGACTGTATGCATAAAGATGTTAAAACATTAGGAAACATGAACATTAAATTAACGGAATAAATAAAATTTGGTACGTCGAGTGGGGTTGTTAAATAGATCTTCCCCGTCAATGTCCGATCTATTTTCAGGTATTAATTTTTATTCTAAGTTGAGTAAAAAAAACAAATTTACTTCTCCGTTAAGCAAAAGTGACCATTATTCTCTTTCAGATATATGTAAGATTTGTATTAAAGTTATTAGTATCTCTCTTCGAATTGTTTTCTCATTTGTTTTTTTACTTTCACGTTTTTTATTCTTGCGTAGCAGTCTCTTTCTTTTGGATTTTCTGGCAAAGTCGGCATTGTTGTTATTAATGTTCGATGATCTAAATTGGCTTGCATACTGCAAATCGCAAGGCGAATATGTCGAAAGCTGCATGAGGCGTATTTTGTAAATAATATTGGTGCCTATGATCATATAGGTATAATGAATGTTTGTTAAATAATTTTCACAACTGATTACACATGGTATGTGTAGGTATAAGACGATCGGTACGCCTCCTAAGACCCTGCGCCCGGGTGCCACGCACCCCTTGCACCCCTGGGTAAAGACAACCCTGCTATCTTGATCAACAGTTATCGTTTGAGTGCGCCCCAACTTTTGGCAAAAAGAATAATCGGACTGTCCCTGACCGATTTTTTTCTCACAAAACTTACCATGTAAACAAACAACACTTTTTATATTTTCTACCATTTCTGATGTATGATAATAATTTTTGTTAATCGTTATATTTAAATACTGCATTGCTGAGACGTTTCAGAAAAGCCAGCTAAATGCAGTTTGCAAACATTTTGCCTTAGAAATGTCATCTAAGTGCAAAGCGATGGCTTATTTTTTGAATCACACGTACAGTGTATATAAGAGTTTGCGACCTATCCTATTTAGTTCTATAATCTAAGTATGTGTCTAATTCCTAAATTCAGAACCGATTTCAATTTCTTGGGGAAAAATACTACAACTGATATGACAAATTGGTCCATAATTGAATTATAGCATCATTTTCGACGGTTTTGTATGAGACTGTTTCCATCCAGACGTTCCGGAATTTTTAATAAGCACAGCACGTGGCGCAAAAGAAGCCTGTGACTCTTCTAATCATTTGGAAACCGT
Organism: Dasypogon diadema; assembly: GCA_006980735.1. Lineage (NCBI taxonomy): Eukaryota > Metazoa > Arthropoda > Insecta > Diptera > Asilidae > Dasypogon > Dasypogon diadema. The sequence goes on from QYTT01090023.1 coordinate 5,774, forward strand.
GAAAGTTAATAAAAGCCACAACAATTCGACGACGATAATCAAATTTGTATAGCGATGAGGATTCTGCTTCTGGAGTACATCTGTTCCTGAGATTGCTTGAATTCCTATTATTCTTAAATCAACCAAGAAACTTTGAGGCGACGCTATCATAAAGTCTTCGAGGTTTACCCGGCACAGATTCTCAAGTTCCTATTGTATGCTGATGATGGTGAAGGCGAACACCACAAAGCTATGGAAATGTTTAAACACTTGGCTACACGATGCTTTTACGGTCCCAGTCAGTTTTATTTTGCCATTCCTTTTATTTTATTAAACCGTAAATCGCGAAAACACTCTAAATTGTTGTCAAGCCACTGTCAATTTATAGAGTGGCATTTCGGCATTAAAAATGAATACTTTGTCCATCAAGTTTCTGCGTTTATTGGAAACTCAACTCCAAATTTATTGATGCCTTTTTATGCCCACAAAATATACAAATTCTCCTATAGAGGAAAATTGGCACCCTTTAATAAAAAAAAGTAAATGAAATTTTTATTGTGGGATTTCCGAAAGTAATTTTGTATAAATTCTCCGTTTTTGGAATCAATTTTTTTTCACTTAAATGTTGATACGTTTGTATAAATTAACAAAAAAAACAAGACAAAAATTTTTGCTGTTGTTATTAAAATTACAATACAATATTACTTAAATATTTGAAAGATTGAGCGAAGTATTCTGCTATTTCACTTTTTCCCAAAAACTCCAAAGTCTATTGTATTGTAACGAAATGTCTTTTGGCAAGTTAAAATAACCATCTTGTAACCACCTAGTCCAAGTTCGGAGTATACCAAGGTGGCTGCTAACGTTTATGGCTTCATATCTTTGAAAGGGAGAAGCATACGATCCCTTTAACTACAGACCAATTGCCATCACTTCTATTCTGGCAAAGAGACTCTTATCAACGCACAATTGATAACATATCTTAAGGCATACAACCTAATCCATGATCGCCAATATGGCTCTCGTTCCAGACGCTCTACCGGCGATTTGATGACATTCCTCACCGAGCCTTGACACTATTGCCTCTATAGCTTCGATGAGTGGGGTGTGGTTGCATTCGACATCTCGAAGGCCATTGACAAAATCTGACATACTGCCCTTTTAGCCAAATTCCCAGCATTTGGTCCCAACCCTTCTCTTTTTACTTGGATTGGTAGTTTCCTTTCTGACCGTTCTATCCACGTTATTCTGGACGGTGTCATCTCTAACACTTACAACATCAATGTGGGTGTGCTCCAGGGTTCTGTATTGTCCCCCACTCTTTTTCTGCTCTTTATTAACGCTCTTTTATGCAATGCAATTCACAGTTTTGTAGATGACAGTACCCTTGATTTCGCGTACTCATTTTAATCAGTGGCTGACCCCCGCGGCATTGCCACTGATATTAATCGAGCACGCAAGTTTGGATCACTTAATGATGACATTACCAAATTCCTCGCTTGAAGCTAGATGAATTGGGTCGAGTATAATGCATCCAAAACCCAAAGCTAGCAATTTCCATTTACAAAAATTTGATAAAAATTTTTCAATTTTGATTTTTGATGATTTGATTTTCCATCAAGCGCTCTTTTCTGTTTTTTCAGCTTAGGAAAATTTAGGAATATTTCCTTGTAAGGGTTTTTGCGAAATTTATTTTTGCTCCCATATAAAATTCATGCTTGTAATTAAAAACAAGCTGATAAAGGACAAAATTTTTTAAATCTTTTTGTCCATGGCTAGACGGACTAGAGGCTTCAGCCATGCTGATGAGATTTCCTTACCGTCGAAAACGAAACACTCCACAATATTTTTAAATGCTGGCACTTTGCTAGCAATTCCCATCTACAAAAATTTTTTGTCTTTCGCGGAACTTTAAACAAGTGATAAAAATTTTTCAATTTTGATATAAGCGCTATTAGGATAGAGAAATATGGTTTACCCAAACGTAGAGAGGAAATACCCTTGTCTACCGCAGCCTTTTCAAAGTCTCTCGTATGTCATCTGAAATAATCTTTTAAAGATTGCAAGAAAAGGTAATAATTTAATATAATGGAACTCATTAACACTTCGAATGGCAAAATAAACGAGTTCCTTCTTCCCAAGAAGACAAAGCTTGGCATCATCTAGGACCTTATTTTATCGTTATGCTTTAATCATATTTAGAAAATGGACAAGATCGGAAATGTGTCACTTCTGGTCAGAAGCACTGGACGGAGACATTTGAGCACCTACTCTGCAATTACAATGAGAATATTTTCGCATCTAGAGCAGATCTTTTGCTCACCTGCCCAAATATGGAATGCTAATCCCACGAAAATCCTAAGTTTCTTGAAGAACTTAAACCTGGGATAAACGGTGGGGACTCATCTAGATTTCTAGGGAATGTATGATCAGTGGAAATGTTTTCAACCAACTTTATTTTATTGTTTATACTATTTCTACAGTTCTACATTCGATTTTTTGGGCTCCTTTTGTCCCTTACGAGCTGTTATTTTTCTCATACACATGTCATGTATTCCTCCTGAGCTTATGCATGTAATTTCGAGAGCATTATGAAATTTTATATTTTTTATTTAAAAGTTTCCGTGGTGCACGAACGTGAAATGTACATTGAGACTTCATTTACTCGACTCTTCAACTCAAATTCCCTTTTGCCTTCAAGCCTATACTCATTTGCATCATAAGACATTCTCTGACTAATTATAAAAAGAAATAGGGCTGTCTTGAAGATTTTCGTATTTCGAGTCCGCAGTACAAGATTTGACCTTTCCTTGTTAAGAACAATAACAGATCAAATTTATTCAGAGGATCAAATATAGTTGTAAAGGTCTTAGATTTCAAAATTTTACTGACCTTAAAGACTGTGTCTAATTTTATGTTGACGATTAGTAACATCTTTTCTCTGGTAAACTCGTGTTTGCGCAGTAACTTCCAACCATTAACATTCGCTTTTTATTTCACTGAAATTATTTCGTGTTGTAACCATATGACCTTTGGGTGATAGCTTTTTCAGACTAAATCGTTTATTTTACTGCTTCAACTAGGAGACTTCTATCCATTAAAAATCTTTATATCCTGGCTAGCAAGCATAAAGTAGCCCATTATCATTAGTGGAACGCTTACTTTTTATTACCTTAGAAATTGGTTGCATTTATACTTTGCCATCAGCTATCAACCCCCAACAATTTTCCTATTTCTTATCTCCAATATTACATCCAGAGCGTGGACTGATTTAAGTTTAACGACAGGGAGTTAAGTTAAGCCATTTGGGTTCGGTGAAAATATGAGCTATAAGTTCCACTACAACGGCGCTACATGTGCATCTTTAAAGTGATTATATTCATAGATAATATATTTTTTTCAGTGCCTCAGTGTATATCACTGCAATCAACTGGGACTCCCAATTCGATTTCAACAAAACTATAATTTTTTCTGCTGCTCTAAAGAGGTCTCTTGAGTCACTCAAGAATTGCATAGTTTACTTTACGTTCTGTTGCCTACAACTCAATCAAAATGGAATCACACAACTTTTAGTAAAAATCTCCCCACAAAATTCTCATAAATATTAAAGATTAACGATTACGAGAGAAAATTCGCTTAATAAGAAGAATTTCCATTAGTTTACTAAAGAAACTGCGACCTCATGAGTAGAGACCTTGCGGGCGGTCAATGAAAGCAATCGTATCTCACGTGAAGAAAACAAACGCCGTGCAACGAAATGAAAATTTAGCAGCTATATAAAAACAAACTTATTAGAATGGGAATCTCAGTAGTTCATCACACAATTATTAAGAAACAGCACCGAGCCTAAGAACTTGACACTAAGTGATAAGACATGCTGGGGATCATATTCACGTCGCTTCTTGTGGTTGGCATGTCATATGCTAGCTGCCACAGCTGTGAGAAGTCACTTTTACCTGAATTGACCTTCGTCTTGGGCGGAAATAACTTGTTGTGGCCTTGTGAATCCACAAAAAATATTTATGTCACGTCAGGACGATACATTCCACGAAATATAATTATAACACGGGCACAAATTCATAGAGATGAAGCTTTTGTGGCAATGCCAAGATATAAAAGAGGGGTCCCCTTCACCCTGGGAAAGATAAGCCTGAAAAAGGGCGAATGTCTTACGCCTGTGGCGCCTTATCCATGCTGGGCCATACAAGAGGAAGGCAACTGCCAAGCATTGCAAAATGTTGTTGACATTGCCCTGGATCCGCATGTAAATATTTTTCCTTTGTAATAAACTGCACTCCAATAAATTTTTGAAAGGAAGACTTATCTAAAAAAAAATATATATCATCTTTTCTACAGGGTATTTTATGGGTTCTCGATATTGGCATTGTGAACACTTTGGAGCAACCCATTCGTAGATGTGGACCGAAAATCTTTGCTATTAATACAGCCACTGGAAAAGTTGTTAAAAGCATCGATCTAACTGGCCTAGTTACGGCGGAATCACGATTGCAGTACATTTTAGTGGATTATGATACAACCGGAAATCCTTTTGTGTAAGTACTGACAAAATTTAAATTCTTTACGTCATATTCCTTCAAATAAGCTTCGTATTAGTGCTAAAATGTGTTCGCACAGTCAAGTCTTATATAACATCTACAATTGCATGATATTTTTTTTTTATTATATATTTTTCGGTTAAGTGCTTTCTTTGGAGGTTTTCGTTGTACGGCAATAAATTTGCGAGCTTCACAACTAATAAAGTATTTTAGATGAGTGTCGAATTTCAGAAACACATAAGAAGTTACTTACTATCGGTGCACATTTTTTTGATATCCAAATATTTTATCAAAATTTGAGAAATTGTTACTGTGTCAAAATAATTTTGTCTAATTTTTGGTTCAGATTTCATTTATAAGACTCCTAGTACCAGTTGTTTCGCTTGAACTGTTTTCATATTATATTCCATATTTAGATACTATCCGAAACACTGTCTCTTAGAAACCAACAGTATAAACCCTTCGGCTACTTTGCATAAACATCCTATTCTGGTAAATACTGGATTTTTCTGGATATTACCCGAAAAATTCATCATAGTACCAATAATGTGTAGAAATTTTGTTGAGAAGTTACTCAGAAAAACAAATTTAAGAGGGACCACAGTAGTCTTTATTTTATTTAATATTTACGGATTGAGGCGTATATCTGCAGATTTTCTCCTCTGTGGACGTGGTTCCGATTCCTTCACAGGGCGCGGTGATTTATTACGATTTATTACGAGAATTGCACTTGCGAAGCCATTGGGATATTGCACAGTATAAATTTCATACCAAAAATCGTGGTTCACATTTGTCAGGTTAAAATTTCCCAATTTCCTCTTCCCTAATTTCTCTCCGCCTAATCTGTGCTATATACATCATAGGGTTGTCCACTGAGCTTAGACAATATCTTAAAAAAAGGATCGGAACTCTTCAATTTCAAATTAACTGACAAATTCCTAGAACCATTTTTACATAAAATTTTATGATACCTACTGTGCCAGTTAACCCGCTAGGATCGTAACCGATGGTGACGAACTACTTTTTTTTCTTGATAAATAAATTATACCGTGAATTTCGAATCACTGAATTATTAAGACACTCAATGACTTCTATTGATTTTCTGTTATTAACAGGAAGGTCTTGACCATTGGTAGGTGCCGATGAAATTTATACCCGAGACCTCATAAACCATGAACCAACACATTATCAGCGGAGCTGTGGTGATGGTCTGCTATAAATTGAAAATTTTAACCAAGTCAAATTAATTATGGGTCCTAACCACACATTTAGCATTTTGGATTTATCAATTAATTGGACTTCTGTGGATTTTCAGACAGCGTTTCCCAAAACTAGAACTCTTAAGCCCCTAACTTGCGGTTTCAACTTAACTAATCGACTTTCACTTTAGCAACTCTAAAGTATCACAAAAAGATATCTATTTGATTGAAGATCGGAATGATCCAACGACCTTGAAGGCTTTTATTCGAAAGCTTCGAATACTTTCTCACTGTTGTTGTATCTTTGCGAGGTCGGTTCATCAGCGTTTTGGGGGTTTTCAAGAACATTTATTTTTTACTGTCCAACTGAACTTGGAGACTTATCCCTTTCCAAACCTCTCAAACCTATTTGCGATTGCTAATTTTTTAATTGCGTCTTTTCTTTTAATGGAACAAATTTTCGCAGCAACAGACAGCCCTTGAAGTCTTCTTTGCAATAATATTAGGAAAGGGTTCAAATTGCGGGGCTGGGTTCAACTCCTGCAAAGTGCACGGTGATTTATCTGGGCACAAGTTGTTAGGGCAATTTTACCGGAGGGAATTGCACTTATGAATCCGATAGGATGTTGCACACTAAAAATTCCATGCCGAAAATTGTGACTTGTTAGCAACATTTGTCAGGTTAAAATTTTCCAATTTCTCCTTCGCTAGAATTTCTCTCCGCCTATGCTGTGCTGTATGAACCATAGGGTTATCCCCGTATCTTCGGTAATACCTTAAAAAAATCCAAAGATGTCAGAAATCTTTGAGAGTCTCACAAGCCAATAAACTTTTTGAATATTTGAATATTGGTTCCTATTTGGCTAAATAGCAATTCCAATGCTGCATTGCTGAAATTATCAATTGTAATAAATATCACTAAAATCGAAATCAAAATACCACCTCTGATACAACTGCCGGTTGTGGTAGCAATCTACAAATTTCCTGTATTTATACAGATTTCAGTAAAGCCTTTGATACCATTATACTTAAGTTACAAAAGCTTGGGTTTCCTACTTTACTCTTGAAGTGGCCTCAATGGCATTTGTCTGATAGACCCTATCAGGGGCTTTTTCGTGGTTCTCGTTCGAGGATCATAGAGGCCACATCTGGGGTGCCTCAAGGTAGTCACCTTTGGGCTCTTATTTTTATCCTTTCAATTGATGATATTGTACATCTTTTGAGGCATTCAAAGGTGTCAATTTATTTTGACGACATGAAAATTTTCTCCTTTATTAATGACATCAATGACTGTGCTTGTCCTCAAGAGGACTTAAGTATTTTCTATTCGTGGTGCAGGCACAATGATTTGGAAGTTAATATAAATAAATGCGAGGTCTTGTCGTTCTTTAGGAAGCGCGACTATATTACTTATGGTTACACCTTTGCTACAAACAATATTCCTCGCGTATAATCGGTTAATAACCTTGACATGAAACATGACTTCAAGCTTGATTTTGTTTCCCATATTAATTGTGCTGCTTCTAGAGGTAATTCCATGCTGGGTTTCATTAGCCGTTGGTCCAAGGGATTCTTTGATCCTTATGTTTCCTATCATTGTATAATTCGTTTCTCCGACCCCTTCTTGAATACGCGTCCCAGGTATGGAATCCATCTTAAGCGGTCCACATCGGTCGTATCGACTTTTCTCAGCGCAGGTTCATTAGATTTGCGCTTAGAGATCTCCCTTGAAGCGACCATATGGTACTTCCACAATATCGCGAAGGGCTTAATCTCCTTGGCATGGCTTCCTTGGAGAAGCGGCGTAACGTTGTCGATATAGTTTTAAACTCCAATATTGACTCTTCGGAGCTCCGCAGCAAGGTATTGGTCAGAACGAACAAGGGATGTCTGTTGAAATGTGTAAACGCTTAATGCCTAGATAGGTAAATTGTTCTTGGCTAAACGCTGGGAAGTGCGCCTTGTATATATAATTTAATATATATATATCTAGCTAGTACCGCGTTTTTTGCCTTGCCAAAATTCAAACAAATTCATCAAATTGCCATGATTTTGAATCGTAGGAAATGTTAAAATAGTTCACGTTTTAAAGTTTTGAATTATTCATCCTCATGGAAATCTGGTGAATGTTTTCAGATTTCAAAATCTCCGACTAAACGCCTGTGTTTAAGAGGTTAACTCAATTCAAAAATTTAAGTGGTCCGAATCAGATGAAAAAACATAATTAATATTTGGTATTGCATTGTTCAATCTATAATCTCCGTTGCATAGTATAGTCGAAATAATGAATTGAAACTTCTACTTGATTTAAGAGTTTGGACTGTACTAGAGAGACACCTGCTTCGGTGACCTAATATAAAAGGCACTACATTCCGATTTGAATGAATTAAGTATAAAGCTATTCGGTAATGACCGCTTGTATATTTTGTAAAACTACTCAATCCTCAATTGCCTTAGATAAATGTGTAAATCAGCACATGTCGGCATGTAATTTATATAAATGGTGAAAAGTAGTGGGCCTTGTATTGAGCCCTGAAAGATCTCACCAATCAGGGAAGAAGAAGAAAATAATTATCACTGTCTATGGTAATCCATTTATAAATGTTAATAAAGGTAATTCCAAACAAGTCTTACCGCTTATACTATTTGAAAACCCAAAGTATTCAGAAAATTTGTTCAAGAACCTCTCATAGCATATACTGTCGAAAGCCTTCGAAAAATCAAGAAGGAGTAGTACTACCACCTCTTGCTTGTCGGGACAAGTGTGGATGTCTATAGTGACCTTAAGAAGGGTTGTATCGCAGGTGTGCTTAGGACGAATTCAATTGACTATTAAGGATGCAGCACTTTATTTTTTATCAGGTACTCCTGGATTTGCCAAAATAACAATTACTCAAAATTTTTCAACATTTGCAGTATTACATATTTGCGGTCTTAAAATTAACCGGAAATACAGTCGTTAGACATTATTTTATATACTATATAATGGTGGATCAAAGACCAATGGTGCGATAGTTTTAAAACATTTGGCGACATACCATTTAAGTTCAAAAGAGCATTTAGAATGTCATTGTAATCTACTCCTTCACAATAAAGGAAAGGATTCTCGAACTGTAAACCCTGCTGAGGACGGTAAAGAAGTTTGTGATTTTTGATTGGTACCATTAGGAAAGTGTACATTAAGTTAATCAAAATTAACACTCGAAATACATTTATTCCCTACCATAAACACCAGTATAATGGAGGTTTCGTCATCCATCCCAAACTTCTTTTTAACCCCCGACGCAAAAAGAGGGGTGTTATATGTTTGACGTGTCTGTCTGTGGGTGTGTCTGTCTGTCTGTCTGTGGCATCATAGCTCCCGAACGGATGAAGTGATTTCAATTTAGTTTTTTTTGTATTAAAGGTGACTTATGTGCGAGTGTTCTTAGACATGTTTGATGAAAATCGGTTGAGCCGTTTAAAAGTTGTGGGGGGTGAAAGTGGGGAAGAATAACCGAATGTCTGCAAATATACTCGAGTGGGGTCTCAAATGAAAGCGCACTGAAAGAGAATATTGATGACTTAATCGAGAGTGTTCTTAGCTTCGTTATAATAAGTATGTACCTATAAAAAGTATAAAATAAAAAATTAAATTAAAAATTTAAAAAACCCCCG
>QYTT01090026.1:8650-20357 GCA_006980735.1 Dasypogon diadema
GATATTGAGTTCCTGCAGGACTATAACAATATAAACTCACGTTTCGCTTCATAAAATAATTGATTTTTGAAATTACCTGAAATTATTCTTTCTAAGCTCGAATTTCATCATATCTGTAACATATTCCTTTCTTTTGTAATTAGATACTCGTTCGTTTCCCATTCGGAAGGAATTAAAACTCTTAACATGTAAACGCACATCTTTTCGAACGGAACCGATAATGAATTAAATCTTCTTCTTTCAAAATTTGTTATGTTTAGTTACTTCGATAACAATCGCATATTTAAAAAACGAGATTATTTTCATTTCGAGACCGGAGTATTGTTTTCACCCTAAAGCAAAAAAGGTTTCAGGATCTCCATCAATTTCCCTTCATTGGTGACATCGCACCTGTTGAAAACATTTGAAAGAACTCTCGACGTGTCACTTGGTGAAAGTTATGAAAGGTCGCTCTTCTGTGGGCGTGGGTTCAATTCTTGTAAATGGCACGGTGATTTATCTGGATACCAATGGTTGAGGCAATTCTACTGACGACAATTGTACTTGCGCAACCGCAGTAAAAATTTCATGCTAAAAGTGATGGCATACTTGCAACATTTGTCGGGTTAAAATTTTCTAATTCCGTTTTTTATATAATTAACACGTTCACGCCGGCGCTTTATTAGTAAGAGAGCTTTCTCATGTTGTATGTAGTTTTTCGTGTAATTTTCTCTTAAAGTTCTCCTGTGTACCACCGGTGGTACACGCCGGCGTGAACGTGTTAATGACTATAATTGCATACTTTGTAAAAAAATTTATGTTATATTGTTATAGTCGTCATGGGATCCAAAAAGATATCACAATATCCTACATGCTTTTGCTCCACATTGATTTATTCTAAGCTACAATCTCTCCCTTTAATGTTTTACCCTCGCTCCAACTTAATTTTCATTTCGAATTGAAATAATGAATTGAACTAGTCCCCATTTGTTATAAATATTTAAGCCCGATTCCCCTAGTGTGTAAGTCTTTTAAATAATTACCTAATTTAATGAAAAAAGACAGATCCATTCCAAGAAGAACAGTGAGTAGACAAAAATAGTTATAATTATTATAAATAAAATGTATAGTTCCTTGTAACGAATTTAAGAGATTTTTTTGTGAATTTTAAGCGTTTTAAGCGAAACTTCTATTTAAAAATTCCAATGTAAATAGAAAAATTTCCAAATAATATTATAACGAATTATTTTGGTTTTATTTTTGAAAAATCATTACAGTTATAAATTGTAAAGAATAAAAAGTATAGTAAACCATGTGAACATGATCTATGGACGATGTAAATTGAAAGAAAACCTCGTTTTCTTTCGCCTCAGGGACATCCAGTAAATTAATTATTACAGAAAATAAATTGCCATGAAGATGTTTTAATGTTGTTGGTTTTATTTACATTCGAAGTTTTGTACTTATTTTTATTTTTTACAATGACTTATAATTCAAAACACACAACATATTTACAAAATATTATTCTTTTAACTACAACAGTCCCCCCAAGAACTTGTATAAATATTTAGTTATATAAACAGTCATGAATTCTTATATGATTTGTTTTAAGGCATGGTAATTGAAAAAAATATTTTAATATTAATTTTAGATTTGTGTAAAACGGGTGGCAAATACCGCGATAATAGCGTTTTCAGTAGCACACTTAACCCCCTGAACAATTTTTTTATGGTGCCAAAGTCTGCCATTTTCTAGTACTTTAAAATTCATTTTAGTGCATTTGAACCATTTCCACTGACGCTCTACAAACACATAGACAGTCAGAAATCTTATAATGTGTTATGCGATGCACGTAGGCTATTTATTTGGAACTTTTTAAACAACACAATATTACAATTTATATCATACCATGATAAATTTTAGCCACTTCAGTTACCTGGTACCTACCTTTAGAAAAACAGATCTTGGGTATGGCACCTCTCATCCATAACGTAATACAATTATCGCCCTAGTGATATCGAAGTAGATCGCTGTCTTCGAGCCGTTTTCGCCCCTTTGCCAACAGTAGTCTGGATCAGAGGATTCCTAAGAAATTCCCTTACCTCAACCTTATCTTACTTTGCTATTTCGAGCATTTGTTTGTGGGCTGTCTGTACCATACTTCTTGTAGAACAGCTTGTGATGGCCTTTTTCTTGCATACCAAGACTAAGCAATCGCGTATAATGCACAGTTTATATGTATCGTCCTCTAGCATTTCCTTAGTTTTCATATTATATCCAAAGTTTACCTGCCCATACTTGGAACTTTTCTTCTAGTCGGTCCGCTCAACATCCTAATTCCTTTCGTCCACTGGTCGGCGGGTTGTCATATTTTCCCAACCGATTTTAGTGTTCTTTTACTATCGTTTTATTTATTACGTGTGCCACCATGCCTCCTCTAATGGCGAATTAGGGTTCTAAGGCTTTGGCTTTACTCCTTGAGGTTTTGTCTTCATTGGGATGATGAATAAGTTCTCAGTGTTTCTTCATGAAAATTAATTCTTTATTTTAAAAATTTAGTAAAAGACATATCACTCAAAGTATTGTACTTTTTCCCATCTTTCTGGCAGCATTTCAATTCCACGTTGGAAAAACCGATACGGCTCTGGAGGCTGTCCAAGAGTCAATCCATTTTTGGTATGAAAGTGCTGCTCAGCCAGGCCATGTGCCATCGATCGGAATGAGGGGATGTCCAGTGAGTAGAGCGAGTGGGGTATGACTACCCATTTAAGCATTTCTAAGTAGGTTTTCATTGGTTTTGCAATATGTCTTTCGAAACTGTTATATGATTAACTCCTAGTGATTCTGCAAGTTTAGCTAGCGTTTGACAATAGTCTTCATGAAGTAATGCCTCCAATTCTTCGTCTTCAAACTGGTTAGAACGCCAGAGCGTTATTTATCTTCAAAATCAAAATCATTATTTTTGAAACGCCTAAACCAATCTCTGCATATTGTTTCCGATAGAGCATGGTCGCCATAAGTCTCAACAAGAATTCTGTGTGCTTCAGCTGCAGATTTTTTAAAATAAAATAGTGCAGTAAAATTCCCCGCAAATACTCTCTTTTTTGGTACGAAATTTGACATGTTTAACACTATGAAAAAAAAAAGTTGTTTACATTTCGGCGCGAAATGACATAAACTGAATTTCAAGCTTACTTCTAGTGCTTCTATATAGATGTGTTACCATCTTCAATTACATGGACGCAGTATTGGTATCTATTGGAAAACAGTGAAAACTTATTCAACATCCTTAAGACAATGTTTTCCATAAAAAGCAGGTCCGCGATATGATGACTTAATGATTAAAATTAGACCTTTACACCTCCTGGATTTGATTTGTTTCACCTTTTATAGTTGAGCACTTAAAGCACAGTCCAACTACAATGGTACGATGTGAAATTAGGACACCCCTGTTGAAGTGATTCTATTCTTTACCTTCAGATTGCCACCGAGCGTAATTCCACAATTAAACAAAACACGAGTGTGCCATCCTTTACATGCATGTGGACATACTCGTTAAAGAACTCGTACTTATTGCCAACGAGGCACTTAATAATAAATTCCCGACATTATTAGCTCTTGTAAACAAGCAGTTTCGAGAGACCAGGTAAATCTGAGCAAGCACATGAAGTAACACATGCAATTCGTATTTATTTACAAACAGCTCGACGCTTTTATTATCCATAAATTTTGCATAAAAATGCAGACCAAGTGTGAATTGCAGAGGTACTGCTGAAAACCAGTTAACTCAACTGCAATCTACAACTTGACTAAGTATAGTAGCAAAGGTCTGAGAAACACCAGAAGTATACTTGTTCACGTGTTGCTGGCCACTTCGATTGTCATCCGTGGCTATTAGTTACATTCAGCCCACGTACTTGAAATAGAATCCAGCTAACCAGTGGCGGATTACATTCTTTACCTTTCCTCGCGTAATCTCTGAGGTGTTGCGGTAAATCTTTACGGTTTATTGGTTTTCTGTCTTAAGCATCTAAGATCTTTTCAATGCCAGATGTAGTTCTTCTCGGGAAGGCAAAACTTGTTCAATTGCATGACTATGTCATCACTCTATGCCCATAAATGTGTCTTCTAAATGCAACCGTTAATTACTAAAATTGGTATAGGTGTTCTTAACTTTTCTGCATGGAAACGAGTACATAATAAGTTAACCGAAGGTAAAAAGAATGACTTTTACGTTTGGGAGGAGAATTCTTATTTGTAATTATTCAACAATTATCAAAATGACTTGGGTGAGATCATAGGAGCTTTAAGTGAGTAATTGTGAGATCAATTGATATTTATCTAATACCATGGTATGAAGAGCATTTCAATTTTTTAAGATATAGCCAAAGCTCAGAGGATGCGGTTTTGATTAGCACTGGCGTTAAGGAGTTGAGTGCAGTAAGTGTCCAGGCATATTCCACCTGAAAGTCCAAAACTCTTAGTCAGTGGAGGAGTTCTAATTACAAAGGAAGCACGGGATTTTACGGTGTGATCGAATCATTTTTAAAAATTGTACAGGTCAACGCTTCGGCAACGACAACAGTCATTAATAAAAATTAAGAAGAAAGTCGGAAATAACACGAAATCTAGTGGCACACTGACATTAATATTGTCGGGGTCAGAGGTTACGTGATCCGATATAATGCAGATTAAACAGTTAGAAAGGAAATTTCCGATCTCTTTTAAAAAATCGATTATCTAGAATTGTTGCTTCGAGTTTAGCTATGTGAAAATTATAACTCTGAAGGCGAATAATGGAGTGAAGTATTAACTTGTAGTTAATAAGAGATTCAAATACCAAATTGCAATAAGTCGGCACTCTAAAATATTGACACATGCAACCTTTTAAGCTAGTGGAAAAGCATCCCCCTATAACAGCAGACCTAAAAATTTCCCCGAAGATTGAACCGGAATACGACCAGTTGCAAGATACAGGGTGATTTTCTAGTCTTTTTGGATATGTATTGATATGTATCATGAAAAAATATCATATAAACATAGGTCCGATTTTCTATTGTACACAAATTATAGACATTTTAAGATTTTTAAAGACTGATTTAACTAATTTAACGGAATATCTTTTAGCTAGACCCAACATATCTTCTTTCTTACTTAATCCCCTTTAGATATTGTAACGGTTTCGACAAGTTCATCCACCTATATTTTATAGAGCGAAGAAAATTCTCGAAAATAACTATCTAAATTGGCAAAATTCCTAGTGTGAAAGGTTCTCCCAGGAAAAAATATAAATATAGCATATGCCAGAAAAAAATGAAAAAATGTAACTTATTTGAAAAATCGAAAAATATTTCACTCTATTAAATTTTGCACTGAAATCAAGAAAATTGAAGAATTTTTTCCTAATAGCAAATGCTATTATTTAAAAATCTTTAAGAACGTTTTCGATCTGACGGTAAGGACTCTATGCCCGGATTATGTTCTTGTTTTGAAAGATGTTTGATGTCTGTATGATCCAACATTCCAACAACTATTTGGAAAATAATTTTCTTCTTCCATGGTCACTTGACTCCACGGATTAACCCCAAAAAAAGATCGTATATTTCAAGGTTTTGTTCTCTACCTCGCTCCTTAGAATATGGGCGGAAGGATTCAATCTCCGCTGGTTTTCGGCGGATATTTTCAAACGTTGAACTGCGCAAATACCTTCCTCGTATAACCGTTGAGCTAGAAAAATGTTCCTTTAACACGTTCACGCCGGGGCGAATATCTACGTTTTTTCGTGTGAGGCGGGACTGTCTTATCTCGTTACGCTTCGTGGGGCGGGGCGACACTTTTGCGAGTTCGAACCAACGAACATTAATAACAAGAAGGCCGACTCTGCCAAAAATTCCAAATGAAAGAGACTTCGACCCAAGAATAAGATGACTGTACACATGAAAGCAAAAAAACAAACAACAAAAAAATTCCAAGAGAGATACTAATTACTTTAAGCGTGACCCACCGGTGGGTCACCCCGGCGTGAACGTGTTAAATAAAGAGCAAGTCTACACACTCGTCATTTGTCAAAGAGTTATCTGTCATTTCGGAAATTAGTTTGATAAAAAATATCAAAGTCGTATCCTTAATTTGTTATGGTCGCTTCCCCGATTCCCGTACGAAAGAAATAATTTTTTTTCACTTTGCCCATTCAAAATCCAACACACCTGAGAAGACTGTGCCCAAACATAATTTCATCAAGCACATAAAATTCTGAGTACGACCCTTTAGGCAGCGGAGCACAACTCGTTACAGGTTCCTTGAACCAGATTGCGTTGAGTGAGGCCGACCGTGTGATCTGTTAATTGAAATGGAAACTCTTTAGAAGTCCCTTACCACTTACCATTAGCGACACATTTTCTATGTGTTTTGTTAATTGTCTAACGCCGCAATCGAGCAACAAACCAACCACCAAAACTTATTAATTTCCAATGTAAAATGAACCAAATCGTCCAATTAATTCTTCTGAAATCGATTTTAAGTCGAGTTTTTGTTAAATATTTTTATTAAAATGATAATTATTGAAATAATTTACGACAAACGACAATTGATTTTGCATTTGTGTACATACCCAGATAAGTTCAAGTGGTGCTCCCAAATTTTAGGATTTATGGAGAATTAAGTGACATCTTTCAGACAATTTGCATAAGTGTCGAGTGGGGGTAGAGGTGTGCCCGGGCGAGTTATTGGAAGCTGTTTTATCCATGGTATACACAAAATCCGCTTATACAATATGTGATTGATGTGATTGAGACTAGGAAAAGCTAGAACCTCCGCAAGTACATTTTTGTTTCGTAGATTTGCTTCTGAACAAACTTGTGTGCAATTTTCACAAGAAATGGTGGATTAATTTCTGTTTAGACAATGCCACAGGAAATTCCTTCGGGAAAGGTTTTAAAAAAAAAAGAAATGGCATAAGCTAGACTAAGAGAAGACTAATATCCGAATGTGTGCAGCAATTGTGCATTGTTCACGGTTGTACAGTCCTAGGAGTATGAAGGGAATTAATGAAGACTACCAAAAAAAAAACAAAAGAGGGATAAAGACATTTTGGATGTAAGCCCATGATTCCAATTGGATAGGATAGATTTTGCATCTTTAAAGAGCATCTATGTCATATCATTACTTAGTTCATGTTCATATACCTGCCGATATCACTGTAGACATGGACTGTATTTAGGAACTATAAGAAAACGATATTTCTTCAATTTCACTGATTTCAAAAATTCTCTTAAATTCGACGACAAATACAAATTCGCGCAATACGGAACTATTTCACTTCGACAAATTAATTTAACAATTCATTTGAAATCTACTCTACTATACAAATTTCGAGTTATGATGTCAATGGCAATAATAAATGAAGATTTTCATACAAAAAGGATGTATAGATTGTTGTTTCGCTTGATATATTCACCGGTACTGTGCTACCGTGATGTTCAGTTCACTGCTACCTGGCATCCCTCAACCAACAAAATAAACCCCAAAAGAGTTGAACAATTAGTTCTAACATCCGCAGGCAAACCGCACTATAAAATAACTCGACCTACTCTACTGTTAGAATACTTGTGCAGCGTTGAAAATAAGTAAAAATAAATATTTAAAAATTTTTTAAAAAATTACGCAATCACAACCAAAAATCAACCAAACCAATGCAAAGTCCAAAGAAAATTGCCAAAAATCTAGTCCAATCCAAGTTAAAATCCAATTGACACCAAAACCCAAGTCCAAAACATTGCCGAAAATTCTAATTTCAAAAATTCACCAAATAATTTCTTTAAATTCACTACTAAACACTTCCGTCCGTTGAAGGTTTTTTCTACGCAAACTGGGCGAGAAAAGTGAGACTGAGCTTAATTATGTGACACAATAACAATTTACAGCCAGGACATTTTAAAAATGAAATTATAACCTGTTTTAACTATTATCAACTACGGAAAAGAATACTTAATTTAGATGCACAAGAATAGGATATCTGATTAATGTGTCCAAAAACCTTCCCTTTTATTTTTATCCGATATCTACATATAGAACCATTATTGAATGAATCAACAACAAAACGAACAAATCAACATCAAAACGTTAATTTCTAAGTACTTTTAATTGGCCCATTTTTGATGACTTTTCATTAAATTCCACTAATGTCTTATCTCACCTTAACATCAAGGTAAGAAAATCCACAGTTTCCTCGGGATGTATAATAAACAAACTTTCAGATTCATCCTAGTAGCTAAGCAAATTACTTATTGAGTATTTATTTATTAAGTTCATCTAGTTCATCTAGTGACTGTACACTACATGTAAAAATGCCACTAACTGAAAAGAATATTTCAAATATTATTTCGTACACTAAATATTGAAAACAAATCAAAATCGAAACAAGACCAATTTTCCGCATGAACTCGTGAGAAGATAATTCAGACTATTGCGAATTTTAAAAGTGTTAAGTTCAGGCAACTGCGAATACCGTTATTTTTACCATTCTCATTAATTATAATTATAATATTTCTACGTCTATTTGTTATTACTTGTATATTTTTATTGTTATTATTATGTAAGTAATTGTACTTTACTGCAATTTAGTACTTAAAAGAAAGTAACACATGCGCACCGGGACGGCTTACATGATATGGACCTATGGGCGATTTTTAATACATATTTATACTAAAAGCAGTTAGA
The DNA here is from genome assembly GCA_006980735.1 of Dasypogon diadema. Taxonomy (NCBI): domain Eukaryota; kingdom Metazoa; phylum Arthropoda; class Insecta; order Diptera; family Asilidae; genus Dasypogon; species Dasypogon diadema. Next base: position 17,348 of record QYTT01090026.1, read on the forward strand.
AGGAATTGAAAAGTACGCAAGTACGATTTTTAGGCACGAAAGTAAGTAAGACCAAGTATCAGTGTCAGAACTTGTACTTGTCTTATAATTCCTACAAAAGTACTTTCGTGGAATACAAGCACAAGTCCTGATATTGATATTTAACATATCGCGATGCAAATAAAAAGCAATTGCATTTATACATGAAACATTTTAATGCAGGTTAATTGTATTTAATTGTATGTCGATTTTAATTAACTTAATTACTTTACAATACTAGTTAAGGATATTTAGAATAATTGCAATTACAAAGCCGTTTATACAAATCAACAAGTTAATTTTAATTTTTTTGAAAAAATAACTTGCTTCCAATGAAATTTAGACTCCTTGTTTTTGATAAAATGCAAATTCTCCTTCAATTTTTTTACTTACGTTAAGGTTTTTTCGAGCGTACTGTTCCAAGAGGTCTTTAATTTATTCTCTAATTAACACATCATTCCACTTTTCTGAGGTCCTTCATACACCTGCATGAATTTATCTGTCCCCTTTTTAAATATTACCTCTAATATTAATTTTACTTAATCATAAGTCGTAGTAGAATGAAACAAAAAACTCTTTATGATTTTTTGAACAAAGTTAGTCTTCACATAACGAACTACTATATTGTGTACTAATGCTTAATTCATCATTAATCGATGTGAAGAATTTACTGCAGATTATGTATCTACACATGGTCATTGCTTTAACTTTTCGTATCTATATGAATTATCCAAAAAAAAAAAGATTCCAAAGTCAGGTTTAAATTTCAAAACACTAAAGCCTTATATTGCTTTCAATACCATCGTAATTTAAACTAGTCACTAATGAGTTTTTAAAAGCAGACGATTTAATGCCCCAGTTGCAGAGAATTAAATTTCAAAAAACCATTTTAGCTCTTCTTAAATGAATGCTATAGGGAACTCGGAAGTGTGTAAAGTGCAATACATCAGTAGCAGATTCAGTCCGCTATTTCCAAAGATGATTTATTCATGGATCTTGAGAAATGTATCTTCCCTTTGCTTTTCCGGTTTCCTGAACTCATTTATATTCAAGCGTTCCAAATAACGACAAGAATGCAGTGAATTGCAATTCAGGTGATATCGTGAAGAATTCGTATAAGGTTGCTCTTCTTGAAGGCCCCTTAATCCTTGATTTCGGTATATATCTGTTTTCAATAAGTAGCTATAAAAATAGTGAAAAGACAACAAACCGATCATCACGGTCTGACAAATCGCAAAGAATAAATTTCAAGAAAAAAAAAACAGATAATATATCACCTTAGCTCTGTGATTTATTGCTCAAAAACTCGCTAGCATTAACACATCAAGTCCACTGAGTGAATTTTGGTTACAAAAAAAATGTCCGTTAATTCGCGTTTTACAAGTGTTTTTTATAGCGATCGAACTGTGTGGCTGATCTTGATTATTTATAAGTAGGTCTTAGTCAAGAACGGAAACAGTGAAAGCAGTTTTGAAGCGTATTACCGGAGCTAAACATTGCAAACCTTCAACGTCCTCCACGACAGTTGCTCTCATGCGTCGCTTTTCACTTGTGGCATCTACCAAAAAAAGAACTGAGAAAAAGTCTGTTTTCTAATCAACCAGCCATGGATGCCGGACGGGTATAGTAGTGCGAAACCTGAAGGTAATTACACCGTTCACAAGTTCAAGGAGTGCTTTTCGTTCACTCCAAACAAGTAGTACTCGCATTCCAATTGAATCATCTTTATTCAGATCAGACCCGACCGCAACGAAAATGGGTTAGTTTGCACGGATGATGTTAGCATTTCTGCGTTTATTTAGTGTGATTGACTTTGACAGCGTCGAAAATAAGGCCTCAATCTTCAAAACCAACACCGTCAAGATTAGTGCTAACATCAAATCTTTTTCTCCCCTCCCCCAGACCCAAGGCTTCTACACCAGCTCTATTTGCGACTTTTGCATGGAATAGGCAGCTTATCATCAGTGCTTCAGTGAAACGTCACAGAGAACACCTTTGCCCAAACAAGCCCAAGTTACGCGTCCATTGTGGTAGTAGCCAGCAGCGTCGAATAACAGTAAATTCGTTACAACCCGACTGGAAGCAGTACCAAACGTGACAACGTTTTCTTTTGGATCGATGGTTCTGCCCAGGCGGACATACTGACTGAGACGGGAATCGAGTCGAGAACTGCAATTCACTTGAGACTAGACATCGCATGAACTAAGCTCAAAGTTTTGTCAACGGAGTAACCAGGTAGGACTGAATAATTAGCAGCAGACATGTGAACAACGGATGAAGGCCTCCCGTGATAAAACGCGATTGATTACATAATTGGAAAAATTGTCGCACTCTGTGAATGCCAGGTATTTCCCTGCTGGGCCTATTCAACTCAAGTATTAAGGTTAATCTGGCGAGGTGGAGTTGCTTTGCTGAGATAAAGCTCGGCTAGGAAACACTTTGCATTCTTAAGAGGCTTGGTGGCCTAGTTTTATCCAATTTTTAATGCAAATTATACCATGCGAACCTCTGAACTAAGTGCTCTTATTTTCGAAAAATAGAAGTGACTTGAAGATTTTTCTCTCTTTAGGAGTGTTCATACTCGTATTATTATTTATTCACGCCGTTCGAGATGGATGTATACCGTACCTAACGATGTTTCTTGGATTAAAATCCCAAAATCCCCTGGGTTTGGAAGCTTTAAAGTTGCTACGAAAATAAAAAATCGAAAATAATTAGTCATACTTAATTGTACTTATTCGTACGATGAGAAGGAGATGGAAGAGGGATTAACTTCGAAAACTGGGTTTCACTTTTGCGAAAATCATTACCACATTACGGTACTTTATCACATCACCAGGTTGAAGGTCAAAACAATTATGCGCACAGTGATTATATTTCTATTTTTTCTTCTTTTTTTTAATACTTCTGAGAAGAGGAGGTCATTAGTCTTTAGGTAATTTATGTACAAAATAAAACCATTTATACAGACATACATCCTTTAACAATATTA
>QYTT01090033.1:0-18083 GCA_006980735.1 Dasypogon diadema
GTATATCGGAATAAAATTTGTGTTTAAATTTTAACTCATCTTCGTCATCAACTAAGCAGCTGATTTCGACATTTCGAAAGACTTCGAAAACTTATTTATTAGGGTGCGTTGATAAACAAAAATATAAGTATTTAGGTTCAGTTGATGAATAAGGTAGTTTTGTTTAAATTTCTGGGTGACTTTAATTCAAATTTCGTCTAATATCGATATTAGTTCAGTTGATGCATACGGGCCTAAGAGTATGAGTTTTTGTACAATTATTTTTCTGAATCTGAAAATTAAAAATAGATGTCTTTAAGACTACGGGAAATTTTTAAAGATCTCCTTTCATGTATTTCAATTCTTAAGAAGGTCTTTTGTGCATACTCCTTACAAAAGCAGGGATGCGTTCACCTATTAAGCCTTCTTATCTCCCCACATGAAACATAAGAATAATGATAATTCCGTACAAGTTTTTCTTTATTCATTTGAAGATTTGGGGCAAGAGTATATAGGCTACTTTTGCTTTATCTATCTTGCAAGTTCGGATTTATTAAGATACCAATTCTTCCTATAATCATTGAGCTGGTTGTGATTTGTCCTATAAATCGCAGGAGTAAACTCTAGATTATTTTATCTATTTTGACACGAAAATTTTTGTTTTACTTGCGGAGCTGTCTTCCCCTTTTTCTGGTTAGCATGATTAACATTATTGGAATTCGCAATTAGGCTTATGAAGTTCTAATGAAATTTATTAAGGCGATATTCTTAGAATTGTCGGATTTTGCTGCATAGTACGTACTCTACAAAGATCTCTCGAATTTAAGCGGCATCATAAAACAAGAAAACACAAGCTATTCGACAAGGATATCAAATGAAAGGGTTTGATGAGTAGAATACGATAAGCTACATGACGTCATTCTAAACCCAATATGGCGGACGCCTTACGATGGCAGATTACCTGATCCACAAAAAATGACGAATTATTCTTCCACCCAATATTAAGGAGTTTGTATGTGTCTAAAACTGTATGGCATGTATAATTTGCCAACACAGCTGATTTTCTTAATTAATTAAACGGCTGTGTGTCACTAATTGGCACCTAATCATCATTTTTCTGTCTGGGGAATAAGTCAGTTAAACAACTCAGCCTTCTTGAAGAAGTTCGGCATGGTGCACAGGAAAGTTGTGCCATTTACCTACGAGCCGAGGACAAGAATCTTGGCCGCTACATTTTCAACACAAGTCTGGAGGTATTGACTTCTTCTTATCTGGAATTACTGAGCATATCTTCAGAAACGCTGAAGGGCTATCCAAACTGTTGCACTATCGTTGGATACTCTGCTCAAAGGGTACTTTTCTTGCTCAGCGATGAGGAAATTCAAGAGTATTGTCGATGAGGTACTGTTGCTAAAAAAGAGAAATGTCGCCGTTCAGTGTGTCACAGATGTTCCATGAAACCGATCTAAATAAAAAGAAAGTAGAGAAGACCAATTTCTGGAAGTTTAGCTAAAAGAATGGAGTACAACTACCGCCCATGGGTCAAAATTAAGGAAAAGATCAGCGTTCGGCAAGGAACTTTATGAATTCACTAATTGATATTTAAACTATATTAGCGATCGTGAACTAGGTGATCAGTTTTGAAATATTTTATCAACTGCGAATCAATAAATGGATCTGAGTTGAAGGTATCGCTAGCTTCTCCGTTTTTGGAAATTTGCAGATCTCAGGTGGTTTCCAGGATGACGGTCAAATATCCTTTCAATAGAATAAAGTTCTTCTCAGAAATTATAGTAATAGTACATGAGTTCTAAATATCTGTTTATCTGCCCTTTACATCTCTTATTGATTCTAGCTGTCTCTGAGCTTTCCAAAATTAATTTATTACCCGTCGTCAATGGGAAGAGAACTAAATTAACTCATCTCTGAAAGTGACATACTTGCTTGAATTCTGCTGCTTCTGTTTCTAAATAATGCAATATTCCATTTTGATGGGAACATACGGCAGGTGGTTCCATGCATTGTATATGAATTGCCCACAGCTTTTAGGTAATTTTGTTAGCAAAACATCAATCAATCATTAAACCATAAATTCAGATACAGTTTCTGTTCATTATTCATTCCATTTTGCCTGTATGTTGCACTGAAATAGAATCACAGTGCTGAGTTGAGTTTTCGAATTTGTCGAATATACTGAAACTTCTAAATTTCAAAGTAAAAAAAAATATTTGATTTTTCTGAAATCGCATATTTTACATTCGATAGACAAAAATTAATTCAAATTTTCGTAAAAATATTAATGGATTAGTGGGAGCACACAGCTTTTTAAGAATGTTCCAACAACAGTATTACTCAGTTGGGATGTGTATGATGAGAAGAATCCCACAAAGCTTAAACGGGGTGCAAAACATTGAACCCCCTGCAAAAGTAAGTCTACATTTGTGGGAAACGTAAGCTTCTTAAGAAGGTAACAAGAGTTTCTTTCCTAGATATGTTCACTTTCATGAGGAAACATTTGTAATCTGCGCAAAACTTTTATAAAACTTCTTCCTTGTTCAAAGTCTGATAGCTAAGCTCAGAAAAGCAAATCTTAGTGCTGTTGGCAGAAAATTAATTTGCTGTTTCTGTGGATTTATGTCTGTTTTTCTTCTTAAATATCCACTAACCCTTTCCGTTGACACTTCCTCTCTGGCCGTTGATGGGTTTGCTGTTTGTTTTTCATTTTACAAGGGAAATTAACTAGAGGAAAGCGTAGGGAGCGCGCAATAAATTCCGAAAGCAACTTCGGTTCGGGCAAGAGCTCCGACTTAATAAAGTCAATGTCCTGCGGCTAATATCCCAGATTCAACCCATTGTTTCCCTCATCTTAGCTCTTTGGGATCATGCCAATACCAGTATAGGCTATATTGCACTGGAAATAAATGTTGACTTACCTCCTTCGTCAGTCATAACCAACACTGTTGTCGGCGGCCCAAGTCCTTCGGGATTAAATACTTGTATAGAAACCAAGTATTGCGTGTAGGTTTCCAGGTTGTGGATTTCGTGGCTCTGGAAGAATTGAAAATTAAACTTGATTTAGTATTAATATTAACATAAACATTGTTTTTATTTAATTAAAGGAAAAGGGAGAAAGAACGCTAATCCGTCCTTGAGAACTTTTTCTTTTGCGCGCTGCTTCACAAGTAAATAGCACATCAATGCTAAATGAAAGGAGAATGCTTATGGAGGACATGGTCCTCTTGAATGCTGCCCCAACAAAATTACCATGTACGTGTTCATATGGATTTTGTGCAATATCTGTTCAAAAGAGTACCAAATGAAATGCGCTCGACGTCTTTTATGCTTGCAAATAACATTTTATTATGAATACGAAATGGTTGGCAGAGTTCCAGATCAAGGAAATTCTTCTGGGGCCAATGGTTCCCTTTTCGGAAGCGTATTTGTCTATTGCTGTGGATTTGGCCAATTCAGAAGCAAAATGAATGTTGAATGCTCAGGAGAATTAGATGGGTCGCAACTATTAGGGAACTGGGTAATATTATTTCTGTTCCTGAAATTTGCTTTCGCTCCACATATTAATTATTTCTGCGCCAATAAAGGATTTTGTTATTGATTTTACGTTATCACATCTTCATCTTTTCATCATACTGCAATATGTATAAGGAAGCTGACCAGCACTTTTACATCGTATGTACGTATTTAGAGGTAGTCTGAAATTTTTTGGTATTTGTTAACATAGTAAATAATTTAAAGAAAGTAATCTTGATAACCAACTTTTCCAAATCCAAATCCATTTTAACATGCAAAACTGGCTGTTATGTAGTTTATTTGATTATATTTGGATTTGAAAAGGTTGCCAAATTTTTGAAAAAATTGACGCCGATTTTGGCTTATTAACTTCCCATTTGAAAGTTATTGTAATGGGTCCAAGTTTTCGAATTGAAAATTTCGACAAATCTCCACGTTTCTAGGTTCCTCGAGTTTGTAGACAAATGTCTGTGTGTGCGTATGTACGTACGTTCTTACGTTCGTGAGCTTTTTTTTCGTCTAGAATATCTCGAGAACAAAAAATGATATCGACTCAGGACCAATTTCACTCAACCTATATTTGCATAATGAACACCTGAAGGTCTGAAAAAAATGGATTGGCGATTTTGTTTTTTATAACAATTAAACTTTCAAAAGCAAGGCAAAATGGCCAAATGGAGAGTTGGCAATGTGGGTATATTGATGTGATTTTGATTTGGTTGCTCTTAGTTTTTATTTGATTACCCCTTGATGTGGTGAAGAGAGCGAAAGAAGTCTTCAAAACTCAAGAAAGAGCGTGAGTATTCGAAGCTCCGGTAAATATACACATTCTTCAAACACTAAACAGTGAGGTAAATAATGGAGATTGATAGAAAAATTGACTAAATTATTGGTTACAGCTGTAATAATTATAGGATTTGCATTGTCAGCATTTATTTTAATGATCCTAAATTATTGAGACGAAAAAAGCTATTGTCTGGGACTGGATCGTTAAAATAAATGTTTCAAAAATTTACCATAATTGAAGTTTACATTCTTCGGTCCTAAAATGAAAATGTTTGCTCTTTTTTTATCAAATATTCCTATCTATTCTCTAAACACGATTTGATCTGTGACATATATGATTTAACCTTCCCGCCTGAATCGGAACAAATTTTGACTTACAGTAATTTTAACAACACCAACTATGACGGCCTCCTTATTGAAGTTGAATTGATGAATTGGACTTTTGTTTATTCATTGGCAAACAGAGGTAAGGAGAAATGTAAGGTATAAATGAGAAATAACAACCATGTTTTGGCTTTGGATGCTTTAAACTCAATGTAACCCACTCTGGTCCAGATTACTATTTTGGTAAAGTCGTTTGCGACCAAATAACTTGTGTTCGAATAGTATCAGCAGTAATTCCAAAAGAATGAGTAGCCGATTTAAATGCTTATACGAATTCAAGGGTTCCCTCATCAGCAAAACAATTTCATTGAAAATGAGACATAAAAGGTTGTTAATAAAAAGAGTAAAAAGAAAAAGAAGACAGTGCTGAGTCCTGTGGCATCCCAAAAATGATGATATAAGAGAGATAATACCGTCTAATGTAACACAGATGGAACTATCAGAAAAGAAATTTTCAATCCAAATAAGAAAGAATGAGTCCAAACTAAACTCGACAAGTTGGTCAAAGACAAAAAGTGTAGGATTCCGGACTCTTTCAAGATATTTCCTATAATAACTCCAAGCCGACCTAAGTTATGGAGACATAACTAAATATTGCTTAGCTTCAAGGTATTGCATTAGTTTCCTGTTAATAAGTATGTATATTGGAAACCTCAGTCAGAATCGAAGTTAGACATATTGGTCTATAGATAGAGAAATTACTTAAAGTTGAATGTAAAATATGCACAAGGCTTTAGGCTCAATATGTGTCACTGTGATTATAAAAGTCTAAATTTGTTCTGATTTCAACTCCATTTTTACTTTGTGCTTCGAAGATTGTTTTAAGTAATGATTTTTTCTTTTTATACTTACTTATTTTATGTGCACACATAGTATACATATTACGTAGACTGATACTGACCTCAGGTATATGTATTTATCACTGAGAATATAAAAACATAAACATTAACTTTTTGAGACTTTATAAAGGATTTCAAGTGGTGTTTAACTGTTTACCGGAAAGCATTTATTCTTTGAAAAATTTCTTAAAAGGATTGGCGAAGGTCTTCGTTCGCAATAAGCCGCAAAGCGTCTTCATTAACTTCAATTAATAAAACACTTCTTTGAGTAATTTAAAAATCAAAACTGTCATTTCGAAATCGATTAAACCATGGCTGGAATTTATGATTTTTGGATAATTTGCATTGGTGTTCGCAGTTGCTACAGTTGCGTTACGATTGCTGCTAAAATCAAACAGCGTGCAATATCTAATACGAGCCTCTTCAGGTTTACCATTACAAAGTTCTTAAAAAGAATGCAACAATATTCAATATCAGCCTAAAGTACAATGCAAAAGTATAAATAGCAATTTAGCAATTCTAAGAAACAAAACGAAAATATATAAGTCCTCAAATGGCAGAGTTACTCATCGGATATTGAAATATCGAGAAAAGTTTTCACATCTTGGGTTGTAAAAGTGTCGATACTTTCACTCCTTCGATAAATTTTCAGCATCATCACAAGCTGCCCATTACGTCAAGCCCACACGCGACCAGAAAACAATCTAATAGCAATAAAGTCAAGAAGAATAAGAACTGTAACGACAGTAAAAATACCCTTGGGTAAGAACTTATTCTTTCTGAGTTGGATGTTCAGTTTGGGAATAATCAAAAGCAGTAGGTAAATCTGAAAAATGGACGACATATGGAAGAAGATGTCAATTTCAATGAAAGCACTCAAATTTGTCAATAACTTCAAAGTGCATCGTAACTAACCCAGGACATTTTAAGTCCCAAAATGTTTTCCACATACGATGCACTCGCAAACGGATAAAAAACTTTCACACACACTAAAAGCCCAGAGTTACGACGAAATTTAAAACGGAGCTTTGTTAAAGCCTTTAAATTCCCTTCAATAAAATTTTTGGCACGACTTACCTCTATGGTGTTATCACGAATGTAAATTTCCTTGACGTCGTTGGGATTCTTGTCTCGGGGCCGGTATGTGATACGATATCCCAGAAATTCTCCCAAAATTGTGCTGGGAGGTGGAGGCTTCCAAGATATATAAATCGAAGTAGAGGATGTGTTATGTGCTGTCGTGGTAACTGGCTTCCCCGTCGGTGCTGGAACAGAACATAAAATGAATGAATGTCAGGACATGAGGGTTTTAATTGGGTGCTGTAGAGATTTTTTTTCTCTCTCAACTTTTCGCCATTAATTCTCAAATACACAAAGTCTTAATCAATAATTTATCATTGTGAAGTAGTTCCGCCTTCAGTTCTCATTAAAATATAATTAAGCTGGCAACATTTGTAGAAAGTCACTACGGTCAGAAAAAGCTCGTAATTACTTTTCACAAAATATCAAAATCCGAGAAAATATGATTCCCAAGGATTCGCTACTTTTCCTTTGTGAAAATGTTTTCCTTTAAATTAGGCAATGCCACTGGAATTAATGTAAGCCGTGCCTAGGCGCCATTAATTATGGGCTCTAAGAAAATTGCTAATTACAACTAACTTACCTTCTCTGAGTGTCACAATGTAGTACGATTCTTTGGACGGTGGGCTGACGCCCAATTTATTTACGGCTAACGTCCTGAAGCTGTAGACCGTAAATGGTATAAGGCCTGTCACCTGATATGATGTGGTATTAGTTTTAGTGAAAATTTGTGATACTTGGTCCCATGGTCCATCCTCTCCAACTCTGAAAATTTAAAGCATTTTACTATTTAATTATTAACGGTATGTTGAGGATTGAGCCTACGGGGATGAACTAGTAATTAGTTCTCAAGTTCAGCTATGGTAAATCCTTTTAATTAATTAGTTGACAATGTTATGGGCTGGGTATGAAACACGCAAATTTTCTATTAGTTTAGGAGTTGTGAATAATTTTAGATTGGAATTTTTGTTGGTGTTTAGTCAAGAGTGGAGCGGAAAATGGTGCAATGATTGATTTATTTGGTTCTGAAACATGTATTTTAGAGAAAATTTAAATCCATAATATTGTCAATAAAAAATGTACTAAATTATGTAATCATTTAAATTGGTATGATGAGGAATTATGAAGCCCCTCTCTCCTGTTTGCGAAAGTATCAGCTCAAAATGGCATAGAACAAAAGCCAGTAATAGGCGTTACTTTTTTAAAAGGCTACTAAAGGGGTATTCAACGTGGGCATACCATCTTAGGGAGCTCTACTGTGATAGGAAGGGGCGCAGAGGAAGAGGAGTCTGCACTGCTGAAGTAGGGTCTGCAGGGATATGCATGGCTAAACCCATTATTAATCTGAGAATCTGATATTATGTCGCCGAGAGAAACAAGTGCGGACGGCATTTTGGCAAAGAGTTCCATTTAGTAAATAAATGACAGTTTCCCTTCGGGAATATCAAGATCAACATTAATCAGGAGTAGACTACATAGGCTGAATTATTTTTGAATTCAAAAATTAATTATATCTGTATTTCAGAACTAATAACTTAGGACTTAGTGGCGTCTCTGTTTAAGGTGCCAACACCAAGCGGTAAGCAAGAGGATGTCCTTGCCTCGGGATATTTCTCTAGAAATGTAGGAGAAGCATATTCGGATGAGATAAAGCGACTAGTGGAATATTGAAACTGAAAAACAAAAGCTGTGTCATTTTCTGTGATGCAAACAACCATCATAATCGTATGGGGAAGTAGGCACAAGCGAGATGAGTACCTTTTAAAATTCCTACTACAGGTCGTACATGACAGTAAATTCAACAGTTTAGGGCGATCAGAAAAGAATTGTTGAGGTCAAAGTGGTAGGAGGACCTACTGACCGACGACTTTAACTATGAAAGACCCGTGATGTACTTTAAATGCGTATCTGGTTTTGAGGGCGATATCGATCGCGATTGAGAAGCTCCTGCAACACAAACCCGTCAATGAAACTCTTTGATCGAGGAGTTTATAAGGAGACTCCACGATTGCTTCCTTAACAGAAGAATAAAGTGGAGCTTATGAGTATTGTATCTATCACGCTACATGTTAACCCAGATCAGGATGCAGTCATTTGAAAAGGTGTCGGCCACTGCTGATATTACCTTAAGTAGTAGTGGACGATCATTGTATGTAAAGACCTTATAAATGTTATTTTTGATCGTCCATGTGGACACTGAGATCGCAAACACTGCCTTAAATACAAGCAAAAATTAAAATTGCGAAAAATGGAGTGTGTTTCGATCAGCCAGATCAGTAAAGATCTTACGTGGATCTGATCAGAAGGAGTCTCAGGTAAGTAGTTTGAACAACCTCACAATGCGCAGACATAGATTATCCAGTCCTAAATATAATATAATATGACCCATGTGCTGGATTAGTTTAGAGGTCCACGAAAAACTGACAATTGTTATTGAGCCGGAGATCGAGAACCAATATTCTATTTACCTAAAATTTTATTCAAAACGTTTAAGGATATTTGCAAAATAATTACATTGAAGGCTCAACTGATGTTGAAGAGATTCAGTAGACTTTAAGTTGCTAAAAAATTCAATATTTCGATATTTGATCCCAGGGTTCATGACAAGTTGGGATTCTGCTTTCTGTTAGGGAGTCAAGGCTCAGCAGAAGTTGAGAATTTTTTATATAGGTTTGCGTAAAGTCTTGTACAAAAATTTAGGGTAATGTACAGCCAACTACAACAAGTAGCTTCACCCTCAGGGGTTTAAAGACAACGGGGCATTATATTATCAAATTGATAGCCTTCTTTTGGAAGTCGCTCAGGAATGAAAAAAAGGATCGCTAACTTTGCCATTTCTGGAGGTTGATTGATGATTTTTAATGAACGAACGATGAAGTAATACTTAGGAGTGACAACACTTCAGGTTCAGAGGTTATGTAAAATTTCGAAATGAAAATGATAAGGACATTAAAATGTATGAAGAAAGGAAAGGACTTCGTGTAACCGTTTCCACTACCGAAATAGAAGGGCGGATAAGATTTTTCTACATTGATTTTAAGAGAGACCAGAAATCATGTCCCTTTTCTGGGCAATAAAAGCCTTTGCTTAAAGCTTTTGTAAAAAAGGCAAAAGATTCCTCAAGGTATTCGTGTAAATAACAATTTATTCTTAACCTTTGGAGATTCAATTGTGCTCCAAGTATCTTGGGGCGAATTCTAACTTCAATAGTCTCAATTCTTTGATGAAAAAGGCGTGCGTTATGCAGTAGACCAGGGCTAAAACTTTCGCATATTTTCTTCCTGTTTCTGCGGAAAAAAATTCCTGACCTTTTTCTTTGCAAAGTGTTCCTTGAACACAGCACATAAACCCCTAGCAGATCAGAGGAGAAGCTTGAGTGAATCGTGAAATTCCCTGATTTTTTCCTAAACAAAACAATTCCTTCTAGAGTAGTTCTTATTCTCAACACACGCGCCTATTTTTCTACAGCCCGCGCCGTAGACACGATTCGGCTCCACTTAGGAATTCCTGAAATTCTCGTAAGCAAAAGAGAAAGGACGTGGAATGTTCTGTAATCCGGAGACAGGATGTATATCCGCATCTTCTACATTCAACTCTTTAGGCTTACTATTTCATTTTTCTATCCCCTTTTGTCGTTAAGGATGCGTCTTATGTAAAGGATAAGTTTTGATGGTATTTCAAAAGAAAATGCGCAGCTATATGGTTAAGATTTTCTTCAGGGTTTAGATTGAAAAGTCTTTTAACTCTTCTTGGAAAAGGTTTATATTATGTTTTGGTTTTAATTTTTTAAGGTAAATTTCAGAATGGGAAGAGTACATAAAGGGATATTACAAAACTTATTAAAATTACCTCGTTTCAATAATAAAATGTGTAACTGGGGCATTTCTGGGGTTCTGTGAATGCGCCCACGACAGATTCACTGATCGTGAAGTAAAACTTACTATTAAAGGCCTCTCTGGCGGATCTGGAACATCTGCAATTGGAAAAAAAAAATTCTCTTCATTTCCTTGCCAACCATTACAAAGCCAACAACAACAATAAAACTCTACACTCTATCGTGCCTCCATATAAAGGAATCATGCATGAGCTTTTGAGCAGCCAAGGAAAATTAATTACTCACCCTGGACTAATAAATCAACTATCGCTTCTGGTATGTGCCTGTCATTGACGAGACATATGTACTCAGCAGTGTCAGTTGCAACCGTTGGACTAAACTGCAGACCGAAAGTTTCCGGAAGAAGCTGGATCTGGAAATAGAAGGGGAAAAAAGTCTTTCAATTAGTCTGATAGTTGTTCCTTCTGATAGCTTCGGGGAAGACAAGAGTTCTAGATTACTGATATCGTTTTTCTGCACTTCTATCTTCCGGATAGATTGCATAGAATGCGGTCTCTTGTTGAGAAACTTGGCTCCCGTCCTGGTCCTTGACAAAGGAGATTTATGGAAGTTGAGTGGAATGGGGTACCGATGTGGATAGCACAGCAATGGGTACAGTACAGAAAAAGTTCCACGTTACAAAAAAGGAAAAGGTTAAAGTTTTATGGAAATGTCTGTTATAAATATATTAATTAAGTTACCACCTGATTGAACACAAAAGCAAGTAGACTGCGGGTCCAATAAGTTCAGTCAAATGGAATGCACCATTATTTGAGTTGAAGTCCTTCCCATACTTTCTCATCCACAGGGCTGATATTTCATTATGTGACACTGGCTAAGTTTAGCTAAAGTCGTCAGATGACTGATAAGCATCTTTGATAAGGACGACTTTGGGTCAGACAGTGGAAGTGAATGTCTTTTATCATTTTGTAGATGTTTGTATCTGTTCGTATGTATCTTAATCGGTATTGTTTGAATTTTCTTTCTGGGAAATGGAAATCCTTTGTGCTTTTGTTTATCAAAACATTCAAGATTTATTCTGAAAGTTTAATATAAGTTGTGATGCTCCTTGGAGAGGGATATTTGATTTTAATGGACCTTGAACTGAAGAGTGATTTATGTTGTTCTTATTGATTCCTGAACCAATTATTTGGGTAGTAGGGGTAGTTTCAAAGGGAACAAACTACAATCGAGTGCAATTATTGTGAATTCTGATAAATTCAAATAGGGAATCGGAACGGCACTCAAACAGAAATTGTGCACCAATTCACCACTACATAAATCTAAAAAAAAAAGTTTAATACTCATATTTACTTTCCTCCATTCCAAATACCTTCCTCGTTATAGCATGTTCCAAAATTGCAGCATTATTGAAATACTGTGCAAATAGTTTGAGGATTGTTTGCAATGTACGGCTGATTATAAGCAGATATCTTCGCTTTTCATTTATATCTGAAATTTTTCGTACCAAGGCATTTGGTGTTTGTTTTTATATTTCACAAACTTTTTGGGACAAAATATTTTTTATTCGATAAATTAGACTTTTTTCTGTAAAATCTTTACAACTGCTCACAGAATAACGATCAAGGATTCATTTGAAAGACGACTTTTGTGGCTTTCCAACGGTGTCTTATCTGTTCCGATCTGTTGTATTCTTGAAAAGTTATTCAAAGTCAAATTTGAAAAATGTGAATTTTGTGGTCAATTTTAACCAAAAAATTGATGTGAGGCATGAGAACGGAGGGAGAGTTATTAAATTTAGACATCAGCAAACGATTAAGAATACGAAACCGAGCAAAAAAATGAAAAAACAAAGTCAATAAGATAATAAAGGAAATTATTGTAAGTGAAAAAATTATTTAGAAGAAATTAACCAGACTATCATAATAGTTCAATAGGTACAATCGTGAAGACGTGGAGACGACAGAACCCCAGGAAAGGTAAGTGAAACAGGAAGCATCCGCAAAAAATACTGGCCTCCATCATCAAAAGGAGAAGGGTCTGTTGCACGTCGCCGAAGGGAAATGTACTGTGATTTATGGAGGTTAAGGAGCAAAGCATTCATAGCTCTAATATATTCCACAAGTCTAAGTTCAAGCAGTCTATACAGTCCTCCTTAAAACCACCGTGTCTGTCAAAATATGCCTGCACATCGTTGTCATCAACTTTACAGTCCTCAACTACATTTTTTAAGGTATTGCCTAAGCTCGGAGGACAACCCTATGATGAACACAGCACAGTCTAAGAGAAGGGAAATTTTAGGCTAGAAGAGATTGGGATTTTTGTTTTTAACCTGACAAATGTTGCAAGTAGGCCACAATTTTTGGCATAGAATTTTCACTGTGCAAAATCCCAATGTTCAAGGTGTGGTTCCTGTACTCTTTACACGCAATGAAGGTAGTATATTCCTTTTCTAGGCTAAACCAATAGTTGTCGTTATGTGATTAGTCCATTGTGCTTGAAGAGAGTGACAATAATACTGCTTTTTGTTTATTTTATGGAAAACTTTCCTTGCATTTAAGCATTGCGTTACTGAGTTTGCATTATTTTATAACCTATACTGTATCTTTTAGGATTTTCGTCGCATTTTGTTGACTAGCTTTGCATTTATTTATCCCAGCTGTTTCGTGGTATATTATCTATCTCTATCTATCTAAAATTTATCTGGGGTACCGCAAGGCAGTTACCGAGATCCCCTTCTGGTTACTGTTTTCATGAATGATGTCTTTCATGGTATCTAATCCTAGAATACATGTTTTGAATCAACTGTCATTAAATATTAATAAAGGAAAAATCTTGTTATCTGGTGAAATAGCCACTTTACTTTCGAGAATCATATTGACACTATTGCTAATAAAGCTAGTGCTACTCTTTGCTTCATTAGTCGAACGCAATTTTCTTAGGTTTATTCTGCGGAATCTTCATTAAAACAATTCTTTTAGCTTGTTTTCATATGCGGACTGATTACATCTTGTTTCAAAAAGCATCCCAGAGAATCTAAAATCATTTTTGTTACCGATTCTATGCAAGGTAGAATTAATTCACCTGAGATAGTTGCTTGCTTTAAATACTTCTACACTTGCTGGTACTCTCAAAAATCAAGGCGTCTTCCATGTGTCACATCATCGTACTAATTATGGTATTCATGAATTGTTTGTAGTACTCAGACTGAGATGAATATGCAAATAACTACATCAATAAAAGCTCAAGTAATTTATACTGAAATAACAAAAATGGATACTATTGTTGCATAGTATTACCTTGTAATAAAACGATGCTTTGGGTCAAGAACAAACTTTTAGAATTATTTACTCAGTAAGGTATAGAAATGGGCACTTCTTACTGTTCCCTGTATTTTTATAATAAAATTCATTGATGAAGTAATCAACAAAATTTATCAAGTATATACTAATAACAAAATTGATGCGGTATTGTATAAATTTCCTACTGGGAGCTTTCCTTACATTGCTTTCGACTATGTTTGCAGGTGAATGAGGTTGTGCGATGCAAACATGTTCTCTGCTTAAGAAGGAATGTCTTGCTTCAAGAATTTTACCATATACTAAAGACGGATTCTATGAACCATATCATTTTATGTATTGTGCCTGTTTAAGATACATTAAGTCCTTTGTCCTTCCGTACAAATAATAACTCAAGGTGGTGATGTCAGATGATTGGATGGGTAATTGACCGAACGATACTTATCTATTCAATTATTCAGAGACATAGTACTGCACGAGAAATTGTTGCTATACATATGAGACGAGTATCTAGTTGATATCAGATTGCACTAAGATGCAATGGCAGAGAAAGAATATTTAAGAGTATTTCGGTTTGACGGTAAGAAAAGGTATCTTCAGCACCGTCGTAGAGGCTAGTCCGTCATGCTGGACACCCAGAAAAGCGTTCAGAAATCCTTTTTTAAATGCTACCAATGTGCTGACTTCATATATTTTCAAAAATTGTCTTTCTTCTCAAAAATTATTTTTTCGTTTTTTAAATCCTCCATCAATTATAGTAAGAAAATTTTTCTCATATGGGTTTATTCAAAATTTATTTTTGTTCCAGCATAAGTACAATTTGTGCTTATAATCTTAAGCAATCTAATAAAAGAACATAAAGTAAAGTGAAAGAAAAAATGTATAAGACTTAATTTCACACCCATTGTACAAGTAACGCCTTCATATATGAAAAAGATCTGAAGAATTAACTAAATATAGCAATTTTGCTGCCGGCAAAATTTTCCTCAATGTACATACTATTTAGGTTTCTTCTAAAATTCTCATGGATATTTATGCTACTAAGCAGAATTTTAATATTACTTTAAAATTCCCTTAGAATTTTGGGATGGTGAAATGGCTGGCGGCAAATGTGTAGCTCATTTAACGTGTGTACGAGAAGAGTTGAAGAGGAAATTTCTACAAATATGAAACGCAAAAAAGGGAAACGTATGTACCTGGCTCATGTAGGAAATTGCCAATTAAAAATTTAGAGACATAGTCATAAGTGGATTAAAAAAATAGAAAAGTGTTCACGATATTTAGCTAAAATTGACACTGATTTATTTATAAAGTAAGTCCAATTTCAAATTGTTTTAAAAGCAAATTGGAAATATTTTACAGACTGTTCATTATACCCTATATAACGCATAAAAATATTCATGATACACAGAAATAAACTATATTGCCATGTCCGTCTGTCTGTGTATCTTCCTGTCCACGCATTATCTCGAGAATGCCTTAAGCTAGAGACTTGAAACTTGGCACACAATTATCTTATTAAAATTGATAGATCAAGTTTGTAAATAGGACAATTTCCGCAACTCCTTCATAGGATTGCCATATGAAGCTTCCAGCTATATCAAATAAAAGATCGATATTTTCCTTCTGAAAAGAGGACGCTTGGTTTCGATTAACACGTTGGCTGCCGCAATTAGCATAAAAGCTTTCGTGAGAGAATTCCGTATTAAAATACCTTCATCATGAGAGAGCTTTTTAAATGCTGGTCAACGGGGCACGGCAGTCAAAGTGTTAATCTTATGATTTCATGTATGTGAGTTTGATAACAAAAACATGTTTTTATAAAAAAGTGTTGTCATCGTAATATTATTATGTGTTTCATAACTATATCACCAGGAGACTTAGAAGTGACTAAGTTCATATTTCGGTGTAATTTGAATGTGAATAAGCAACTATTTTCATTTTGGTTAAAATACAACGTGGAAAGTATTTGTGGAAGAACGAAAGGGGAAAAATCTTAGTCCCTAACGAGAAGGAAACTTCTTTACCTGAAATCGGAAGAAGGATAGGGCAAGATCATGTTACAATTGAAAATTTTTTAAAACGCCAAGATGACAAATTATCACATCAAGAAAAACTTTTTATAACCGCGAACAATTCTACAAAGAATCTAAAGGAATTAAAAATTGAGCTGGAGTTAAATGTATCGCGTTCCATGATCTATCGTGCCATTAAGAGTCGTAGGCATTTAGAAAGTCAAAAGTTATTATTTTCTCCGACGAGAAAAAAATCAATCTCTACGGCCCAGGTGTTTATCAATGCTATTGGAGGCATTTTAGAAATAAATCAGTGTTACCTTTTGAGATCAAAACTTGGTGGATAGAGTTTAATGGTTTGGAGCAATTTTTCATCTGCGGAAGTACTTCTGTTAGCCCTTTGTTCTATTTCTTCTACTACATTGGAATTCTGGGATTACAACTTCTACCCTTTGGAATGGATATCAAGACGAATAGTGGGGTTTCCAGCATGAAAACGCCGCCATCCATAAAAGCAAGGCAATAAAATTATGGTTGGACCGGCACGGTATTAATGCTTTAAGTGGTCTGCCTTTTCGTCGGACCAAAATCCTACTGAAAAGTTATGTGTAGGGGATACTGGTAAGGTGGTAGGTGGTAAGGTGAATGATAACCACTATAACAGTTTAAACGCGCTTCGGGTAGCCGTGATAAACGCTTAGTCCGATCTTGCCGAGCAAACATTAAAAAAGTCGTTGAGACCATGCCGGATAGGCTTTTCGCCTTAGCAGAGGTGGACCCATGTGGACCCATGTTTTCACTAAATTAAAGAAGTGGTGATCTAGTTATGAAACGAGGTGTATTTTGGGTCCATATGTTAAAAAAGAAATTACAGAACAATTGCGTAAGTGTAAATTTTCGATTATTATTGATGAAAGTACTGACGTTATAAGTGTTTAGTTATTGTAGTGCGTTATTTCGAGGATCAGTCACAAACTATTAAAGATTGATTTTTTGGGCTGGTAAAATTACAAAGTTCTAATTCTGATGAGATATTTAACACTGCCACCAACATTTTGTCCGAATCTGAAATTTCTATTTCAAATGTAATCGGTTTTGTATCCGATAACGCTTCAGTAATGCAAAGAAGTATTAACGGAGTTGAACCTTGAACCTAAGCTCCATGGTATAGTTGGTTATTTGCGTTTGGATACAGATATTACTCAGGCCAAAAATTTGGACTGAACGTTACTCCGATTTTCACACACGTGTTCCAATTTAACTGTGTAATTCTGGACTGTGCAGATAAAACCGTGAGATAAATTGAACGCAATTGGGCCTCCTGCAGGTTTGCCACCTCGCTACTATAGTAGTAAAACTGCTATTTTTTCTTTTTATTTATTTTAAATGCTACTTCCTTTTCACGTTTGCTACTTTTTAAAACTATTAAAATTTTTCTAAAAATATAATAAATTTTCCAACGCTATCATAATTTTTGCTCAACTTTTCATTTACAAAAACCTACAAAATAAAAACATGATAAATAAGGCTTATTCAGGGTTTATTTTAGGTTTAGTTTCTTCTATAGCAGAAACTGGTTTAGTTTGAAATTTCTTACTTTTTTTGTTTTTTGTTGCATTTTTTTTAAAAATCTTGCTACATTTTTTTCAAGACCGCGGCAATCCTGCCCCTAAGTCCATTAACAATTCCTATTCCTCTTCCTATTACTGCTACGGGCTTGGATCCCATTATAGAAAGGACTCTCTCAAACACAGCAAATTTCTTTTTTGTTTCCCTATTGTTGGTTAATTTGTTAAGGGGGTTGATTATGAAAAATTGTATCACAATGCAAAAAACAAAACACAGTTTGTTTGTTAAGTAGAGGATTGTCGTTCTGAAGACGTTGACGTTACTTTTTTTTAGTGATGACTACAATCAATATCCAACAAGTGTAAGCACTATCGATGTAAATATTCTATTTATTTATTTAAAGTACTCTGCTCGAGGTGTAGTTGGGATGGTAACAAAACGCCACTTGCACTGATATTTTGAAAGTGGCATAAGTTACTTTTTCCAATCTTAGTAAAAATCAACATATAAGTGTAACTTATATGTCGATTTTTACTTTACTTTACTTATGTATAATATATAAGTAGTTTGAAATATATTTTCTATGGGGTTGTGAAAGTTGACTGATGCCCCTTTCAAAATAAACGGCTCATATGCTGTTTAGTATGCAACAGACCATTGTTACGGAAAACCAACCAGATTCAACTAAACTCTTGCAGACCACCAAGATAGACAAATATGAAATACAATGTTTGTACTCGGTGCTGTGACAGTTCCTTACCCTTGGATT
>QYTT01090035.1:0-12848 GCA_006980735.1 Dasypogon diadema
CTTAAAAGTAATGCTCGAAACCTAAATTTGTAGAAAAATTGAATTTAGAAATTCCGTACAAATATCGTCACACACTTAGAATTTGTGAAAACCAACGAACAAGTCACTGCTCGTATGCTGTCACATAATTAATTTAATTTAATTTAATTTGAATGCAATTAAAGGAGCAGAAATCAATTTTGTGGAGGGCGTTCAACTTATAATTGAATGAGACAACTACCGAAAAAATGGGTAAGTAAGTGTATAAAAGTGTGATGATATTTTTGAAAATGGAGTTTTTACTTTTTATTTATTACTTCTTGTGTTTATTGAAATAAATATATGGAGGGGATGTTCAGTACAATTTGACTTAAAAAAAATGGCACAAATTTTTGAAATCGATGCATTCATCTTTTTCAATCTTTAAAGTCAAACTGAACTGTAATCGAATTCTAGATATTGTTCAATGTTAAGTGGAGGCAGACATCCATATTTCAAAAAGGAAATGTTCTAACTTTCAATTTTAACCTCAAAATAATTTTTAGAGGTGAAGAAATTTGCAATTTTAAGCGAATATAATTATAAAAATAAATTAATAAAATTTTTTCGTTGCATAGGAAGTTTATGACGCACCTCGAAGTTTAAATAAAAACTTGTGCCATTTTTCAAGCAAGCGTGCCCTCTCTATGATTCTCTATCTATGATCTATTTTGAATTTTTCATCTAATTTTTGTACAGTTTTTCTTATGCAAAGACCTGCCTGCCTGCTATTGTGTCTTCAATTTCAGATTTTATATGTGATTTTTCTAAAATTTTAAAATCCTGATCTCGCAGCTCTGTTTACAAGCTTACAGTGCATTGCCTGCTATTGTGTCTCAATTTCTGAGATTGAAATTCCGCAAGTGATCGTGAACAGAGTTGTTTTGTCTACGTCTAATAAAATTACTAAATTTGAGATTGCTTTAAACCAGAGCATGACGTATTGTGATAAAATGAAATTAATGTTTAGTAAAATCTACGGCGGACTTCGAAAGCTTCGGTTTTCGGAGTATATTCGATCAATAAATACGCGCCGGTAGTTAATTAGTTCCTTAATTGTACCTCATTTCATTTTTGGAAATATGGTCTACCCTAGGCTGAATAGTGGCTATATTCGAAGGGTTGAAGTTGTGTCCAGTGATTGTATTCGATTTATTATTGGTTTGCAGCAGTTCGAACTTGTTTCACAATACTACTACTCGACTAGAACTCAGAAAAAGTATATCTCTGCAAATGTTCACCCTGTAATAAAACCACCGCTTAACGCCTAAAAGAGAGCAACAAGTGTTGGGTATACTTAAATATAGAAAGACGAATTGTGTGAAAGTATATAACGTGCTTCTTCCAACATTTGCCGAACAGATTTCTATAGTAAACAAGAACAAATCACTGCAACGCAACTAATACATAGACCACCTGGATTTTTGATCAATTCTATACACAGCTCAAAAAAATACAAAACAGAATGATGTAACATGGACAATAACCCCAACACAGCTGATCGCTACGATGTGCTCCATTCATTGTTCCTCCACTCAACTCACACTCCCAAGAGTACGCGCCTATCAATGAAATTATGTCTCCGCATGAAACGTTGATGATGATGACATAATACACTAAAGTCGATCGCGCATGTGATCATCATCTTCGAGCAGTCGAATGGAAATGACGTCCTCATTATGATGATATCACATTCACATCGTCATTGGCCATATGTGGATTGACTTGATCTCCACCAAGTGATCAAGCTGGTTTCAAACAAGTCATGAAGACGCCGACCACTTTAGACACTTTAGTCCGTGGTTTTCGGTGCATAGATCAAGACGTGTTCAACAAATCGTATCTGTGGCGCCGTGTCTTGGATTAAGTTCACGTATGCTAATTTGAATTTTTGTTTGCGCTTTTGATGTTGTGATCTTATGCAAACCGGCGACTGAATACTGTGTCATTGCAATAGATTTGCACCTTCGTGTATTTATTGAACTTTGAAAAGTTGTTTTGTGAAACGACTACTCACCATGACCGCCGACGATAGGTAAATTGTTTTCTTGCCGTTTTACTAGTTTTCTGCTACGTGTACATAGTCTATGCTGGCGGGTAGCTTACGCCAAGATCTGTCAACAATTTATAAATAAAAGTGAAATTTGTTGCTAATTGATAGTACTTGAAAACAAGTGAGATGAATATTAATTTCGAGTGGATACTTGGTTTGGTTCTGTTGATAACGGCTGAACAGATTTAGAATTAGTACGCTGCAATAGCAAGCTAAGTAAGGCAATAGTGATAATAGGCCTCTTGCCTGTGAGATTGCAAAAACTCGCACTTCATCGATGTTCTGACGAACTTAGTGACTTGGTGATTTTATTTTTTGATTAAATTTTTATTCGTTTACGTAAAAGTAAAACCCCACTCAGGAAATCAGAAATAGTTTTCAGAGGAAGCAGATTAAATACAGGCTGATAAGATCCTTTGTAATGATTGTAATTTATCACTTCCTTCCCATTGAAACCCTATGATATATTGCTCTGCATTGTATATTATTTCTTGCGGCAGTACAACAATAGCATTTGGTCATAAAGTGCACAACCAACCCATTAACCATTTCATATATGCGTGCAGGTGGGTCTACCTCTTGCATGGTAAACAGATGTTTCTTCAACACGCGATTTTTCGAAGAAACAGAAAAACAACATTTGATGACACTTTTTTTCTTCAAAACGCATTATAAGCTTTAATTTTTCAACAACCACCTGCTTGTGCTACAATTAATTTGCTTTAAGAACACTTTTACTTGCCCACAGTCTACCTTGAGTTCTCTTTTTTTTTCATTCGTAAAGTAGCCCATTCGTCAACGTTACGACCAACCATCTAAAGAAATACTCTTCCGTCCAGTATCAGTAGATTAATGGTAGTTAAACGGTCTAAGAGCTTAATCAGTAGTGGTAAGTAGGTCAAGGGGCAGTAAACTGTTCGGGCCTAGTACGCTTGTCGACCGGAACGGTCTAATAATTATAATAATGCCGTTGAATATTCCAATCATGTGTGCTCGGTTATTTTTTAGTAACATTTCCGCGAGAGCCAGCTACAGATTCGAACAAGTACGCGAAATCAAGGTTACTGTCGTCTGTAAGAATATGAATTGGATTGCATGTAAGAGATTATTAATGAAAAGTAAAAAGAGAGTGTGGAACAATACAGAGCCCTTC
The DNA here is from genome assembly GCA_006980735.1 of Dasypogon diadema. NCBI lineage: Eukaryota > Metazoa > Arthropoda > Insecta > Diptera > Asilidae > Dasypogon > Dasypogon diadema. The sequence continues at coordinate 3,225 of QYTT01090035.1, forward strand.
GGCACACCGCCATTGATATTCAGCCTTATATCCGTGTCCATTCGGAATAGAAAAAGCTGCAATTTCCATGCGTTTGTTATTGCTTTTCAACGAACGAATACGACGATAAGGCTGTGATTATAAAAGTTGCAGTAACACAGATGGAACGGTCAGAGAGAAAACTTTTAATGCAATGGAGAAGAGAATGGTCAAGATCAAATGCTTCAAGTTCGGCTAAAAGGGCAGAGTGCTAGACTCTCTACGCGGTACGAAAACCATACTGGAATTGGAGGTCTTAATTTATATCAAATATAGAATTTTGTCTAGCGTCTGAAGATAGAACAGACTTATTTCTGAATAATTTGGAGAAATACAGTATACAGATGCATTAGGGGATTACTCCTAATTTACCGAATTCTATGAGAAATTGCAGTTTTTTAATTTTCATAAAGTAGGGTATTTCGAAAATGTGTGTGATTAATTTGAGACAACATTTCCAAGTCCCAAATCACACATTTTCAAATTAAAAAAACTGCGGCTCAGCAGACTAAGGTATTCGGATCTTTTACGATGGAAGTAACGAGCATTACATCCAAAATATTCAACGTGTGCAATGGAGGGAATTTACACAAGTATCGCAAGCCAGATGTAAAACCATGGTTGCGTTACCTAATCGAAAATTTGATGTATCGCTACTATGATATATCGGTGGAGTGGATTTGAATATCTTGAACAAAACTAACGAAACAACAGACGGAAATAGACATGAAGCGCTACTGGTGGAATCAATGCAAATATCTGTATAATAATTAACAAATAATGAGATTTTGAAAGGTTAATCCTTGCATTATTTCTTTGATCAGCTTCTCCTCAGACTAACCACATATACGTATCTCTCAGGAAATGCTTCACCACGATCTGATTTCCTTTTTCGGAAATTAGAAGAAGAATTATTAGCTCTATCGTGGGCATAGCATATTTCCCGTATCCTTACAAATATGTATATGAACTCAATAGAGTTAGCGTCATCATCATCTCGTAGGAAGTTGGCAGCCAGTTATAGTATCACTCCATAAATATGTGACCAAGTCATCTAAATCTGCGAAATTTTATGAGATTTTCTGTACTGAAGGTACCGAAAATTTCATATAAATCATGGTTCATCCTTTACCTATCTGTCTAGAACTCCACTATAAATATAGCGCAGAACTATCCGCTCAAACAACCCTCTTTTGTTATATAGTTAGAATTCGTTATCGTTATCGTTATGGCTATGTTTTTTCGATACGACAGAACCAAATAAATTTGTCCCTGGTAGAAAAAGAGAATGCAGCGAAAGCTATTCTGGGGCTCTTCCCTGAGAAAAATTCTTTCTATAGCTGCAAGTTATCCTTCGCTGGTTGTGTAAAGATACCAAAATATTTGGTAACGTGTATACTGGGATATAAGATAACCTGCGCATAAGGCGAGACCCAGTTTTGAAGTTACATTTCCTATGATCGGCATGCATCAGCCATATAAGACGACCTGCATTTTCAGGTTAATTACGTGTTATAAAGATTAAGAGGAGTTACCTTAAACAATAAGGGTCATCTTATATCCCAGTGTACACGAAAAGTAAGTAAACCTTTGTCACATTCCCAAGTCTCGTCTTCTCACATCTTTTTGTGTGTACAGAACCCTAAAAAAGTCAGACTAAGATAAGCGTTCATACACGAGTCATTGACACATTTACCAGAGACTTAGCCCAAATTCATCTTATTTTTTTTATTGCTCATAGATAAAAAGCTTTTCCGACACTAAACATTGTCTATGTTTGCAAACTGATGTGTACCTTTCCGTAAAGCCGTAAAATAAATTTCCAGATTTTTTAAGCCAGTTTAGCAAATATAAAGAATTAGGATACCATTGCGAAAAGAAAACAAAGAAAATCCAATTATTATACGGTACCTATCTGTGCTCCATCCAGGTAGAACAAGTTCGAATTTAGGCATATTATAAAAATTTTTGATTGAAATAAAGTCCGAAAAAAACTTTTAGTCAGGAAGCTTTGCAATATTTTTACACCAGTTATTATTATTTTGCTGATATATTCAAAGGCGGCAAGTTATTGCTAGCACACGAGCGTCGTCAATTGATCAAACTACGCCACTGGCTCTCTTCCAAAATCAAACGCACAATATCACCGTCTTTGGTTGAGGATTAGCTTTTCTATACTTGATCTGGATATTTTGAGGATATCTGCTATTTTGTGCGTCATATAACATTACTTGACTTTAGTTAGTGTCTTGCTTTGATCACTATCAATTGAAATTGATCTACCCGACTGTGGAGCACCGTCCAATCCTATACCACCACTTTAAATGTGACTGATAATTTGACAAATTTATAAATCGCCATAAAAATCCACAAATGAATAAGTAAATAATAGAGAAACCCCCATTTCGTCTTCAGGTGATATTAGAGTTCCTACCGATGTACCTACTCATCCTTAGTTCCTTCAATAATATAGTAATAATAATAAAAATAATTAATATATAGGAATTCGTGAAGCATTCGTCTGGCTTAGGTTCAAAGATATTGTCAGAAAACAAATAATTACTACGAGGATGACAATTGTTGAAACATGCGCTTAGATGATTTAATTGCAACAAAACTGACAGAATACTAGTAAAAAAGCTTTAAATTGGAAAAATACTAAAGTTTTTATGCGAGCGGATTTTTATTATTTATTTTTTATGATCTGTACGTGACTTCTTCTATTATTTAATTAATTTAATTTAAAAATTCAAAAAGAAGCCCAATATTGTAGTACAAGATGGAGGCATTTGGTGGACGAAAGCAAGGCAAGAAAGGCTTAGAATTTAAATTTTTGGTGTTTTAATCGCAGCATTGATCAAATGATCAAATTGACCATTTTATTGACGACACTGCGCAAAAAGTGAACCCTAATTATGTCACTAGCGAGCACATAAAAAATCGCTACTAGTGGTGAATGTTAACATGAAAGCACGAGTTTACTACCCCATCTGCCAGGGACCATTTAGGTACTTTCTATTCGATCAATCCTTCATAGAGCACATATGAATTATTTAAAACCTTGTCAGAGTCAACAAGAACAATCAATTAAACAAATGCAACAGCACTGTGCAGCGATAAATTCAATAGCACTTTTTAGTTGGAATGGACTCAAAAGCTATTTAAGTGCCTATCCTATACTATACTGAAAGAATCAGCTGAACTGTAGAAAATCTGTAGTTAAATCCACTCGTAGTAGAGGAATGTACATCACTTGTTGATCTGAAGAAGTATTTATTTACTCATTTGGTTTACCTTACTTCAGATCATACCACGTATTGATCTGCTGAATGTTTTCTATGTATTTCTATGGATTAAGTATATCCAGTCTATTTTCTTAGCTTAATAAATTATGTATCTAAATCCTACAGATTTCCCGAGAAATACTAAAAACTTGAAATCATCTCCAAATTCGGATGAAGTACGTCCAAAAGATTATGCATAAAAAAGAAAACTCACAAGAAAACAAATAAACTAAGATTGATTATTCTTGCCAAGAGACCGACGTATAAATGTTGTAAAAATTTGGCGAAGTTAGATGATCAGTTTTTTTCTCTAAGAGAGTTCAATTTGTAAGAGAAATTCTTATTTTTAGACATTTGAATACAAAGCAAATATTCAAATCTGTATTTTAAATCATTACTGAATGTTTTTAAACAATCATTTTCGATTAAAGATTACATAAATCTTCTTGATACATAGAAGATTGACAAAAATAGGATCAAAGCTTTTATTGTAGATAATTTATAAATATAATATTAAAAACGAATCTGAAGACTGTTATAAATTCTTTTGTACTGATATTGTAAAATAATTTAGAGAAAATTTTTACGTATTGTACTCCCAATGTAGAACCGCTAAAATTAGGAGAATTTTGGGGAGTTAATTAGAAAAGGGAGATAACATTCAGGTGTGTAATATTTATTGTTTATTATTAATGGCACTTTTATCTACAATTAGAAAAAACTATATACCGAAATTGACCAATGGAATTAGGCCGGAAAGCTGAAAACTCGCCACACAACGAAAATAGACGAGACTCTTTTTTTTCTAATTAATTGTTCAAGGTACCACGAATTTAAGCAGCTCTACACTGTACTCTCCCCTTAAGGGGTTTCTATAAGATTTAAAATATTTGAGAAATTACTTTATTCTAATTTATCATTCGTTATGGGTTTTAATTATATCTTATATATTTTTATTACAGCAAAAATGAATATTCAAAAATTATACACAAACCACACGACTACATTCTGATTCCTTCTACGGAAAAAGAAATTCTTCAACAGAAGCCTTTAAGTCCCACAAACACATGTGAAATCAAATCTTCAAGAAGGGGAGTCTTTAATCAGGTAAGGTTTTTACAAAACAATAAGTGTTTCATTTTAATTGCAAAAAATGGTTGCCGTAGAAGTATTTAAAAAACATACTGCTTGGCTTGTGGGATGGTTAAAGGTTGTTAAATTTGACCTAATCTTTTATGACCTTCTGAAGGTTCTTGTAATTGCACTGTTGTTGGTTTTTGATTCTGCGACTAATCTTTCAAGTTAATATCTCCCTTTTCGAACCTTCGAAACCACTATTCGACTGCAATTTTTTACCCCGTCATCTTTTACGGCACAAATTTTCTTGACAACAATCCCTGTGCTTGTTCGACAACGTTCCAAATTAACAAATAATCTTAGTTAGTTTAGATCATTTAAATGTTTGCTATTGTTGTACCTAACAAGTACAACAAAAGTAAAGTAAAGTAACAAAGTAACAAGATTTACCATTAGATTGCGCTAATAATTTCGAGTTTCACAAAAATGGACAATCCTTATTTTATTCCTGTATGCTTCATGTTAAAAACGATAGAGGCCGTTAAATGAAAAAATTACCCAGAAACATAAATCTTCACCCGCCTCGGAAATGATGCTCTTGATGCATGATCTGCTTCCTCTTTATATATTACTAAAATTCCAGAGAAATAAAAAACCATCAGCCACTTAATACTACTCGCGATCATACGGAAAAAATAGACGCTGCCCACAGCTGCAAAAAAAATCATAAGTTCTGGACTTTTCTCGTTTTGTTGGAAAACAATTCTGTCTCGAAAATGAAAATAACTATACAAAAATTCAACACTAGAAGCCATTGACCGTTGCAACAATTACGTGATTCTGAATCTATGTTACACCAGTAGGTCCATTATCATATGCAGCTATAGTTTTTAATTATTCAATAAAACCAGCCACTGACAGTGGACTTTAACAGAACTTGAAGAAGAGTTAATGGAGACTTGATGGAGAAACCTTTGTTCTATCCGAAATCGAATCGTAACTCGAAAGGAAAATAAAACGTGCATCTTGTTGAAATAAATAATTAGAAAGGCTAAGAACTAAACCTAGAAGGGTCTTTAAAATATCATTATATAAGTCCAAAAAGCAGTAACCTGGAGAAGGAACTGTAAAGAGGTCCTTGATCAACCAACCATTCCAAGACTTTAAAGACGGACACACTTTCTGAGCTGTAAGGTTGTTGAAAAAATTGTCATTCCATAGAAAATAGACAACTTTTAGAGATATTTCTGAACGTACCATTTTTTGACGTTTTCAAAATATCTTCACTTTAAAAATAGTCAACAGGAATAAAAGAAAGGAATGCACATGCCTCTAGCTTGCCTGGATTAGGCCATAGGTTACAGATATTCAAGCGGAGTATATATCGACATTTTCTTGACCAACTTATTGGTCGCAACTCTCCTTTCTAAACTGCAGCAAGATTACAAATTGCCTATACAGGCTGTCCCAGTTTAAGATACAAATCTCTCGCAGGATCGTATGTCTCGTCACAATAATAATAGGTTAGGAAAAGGATGGAGGAGGGTCATTTCCAAGAAGACATTTATGTTATTGGGTACTTTTTTACTAACACCCTTTAACATTTTTCATATACACCCTTTGAATCCAAAATTTTGCTAAATAAAAATATGTGTGTGTTATTAGGGCATTTTGGCAAGAAATGTAGTAAAAGTTGAAAAATTGACCACTTTTTGAATTTTTAAATTTTATACTCGTGATGGGAAAAAATGGAAGAGGTAGTTGAAGATTCTATGTAAAGGCTTCATATGGTGCATATTAAAACGCTAAAAAGTATAAGTGAAGAAAATGCCGAAAAACATAAATCCCCTTCCCCCTCGGAAATGACACATTTTGCCTCCCCACTCCTCGGGCACCCTGTACATACTAAAATCTTATTTTAATAATTTCCTCAAAGAATCCTTCGAGAATCCACACGCTCGACAACTAAATTAAACTTTTACAAATAATCAATCAGCCAAGGCAATTGGGACCAACTAGGGTACCATGATACAATCTGATCTCTGATACTGGAGAGCAATAAATAAATAAAAACTGTTGGAATAACCTTAGCACAATTTTTCAAGATCAATAAAATCAATCCAAACATAGCACATCTAATGAATTTTCTAACGATGACTTGTGGAAAACATATCAATTATACCACTTGAGAGTTCAACCACAAAAGGTTACTGACCACCCTCCGAGCCAAGCATTCCTACAAAAATGCCAACTGCCACTTAACCCAAACAATCTAATTTTTAATTTTCGCAATCTTTTATAGATACTTGTAACTGGAGCAGTTCTACTTCTGGGTGCTGCCTGTGGAATGCCTATAGGATACTCTGCAGTACTTCTCCCACAGCTGTACAATTCATCTGACGGGTTAGCTATAGACCTAGAAACAGGCTCGTGGATCGGTAAGTCACAAAACTCTCCAGCAATTCAGATTTCGTTACAGATTTAAAGTATTAAGTGGACTATCCCAATTTTTTGCTTACTGTAAAGGAAGAAATTATCCAATCAAATTGAAAGTACAACAAAAAGAATACAAGAAACTGGGTCAGCGCTTTTAAATGAAATGTGAGGCGCATCATATTTAGAGTGGCAGTGTGTGTGTGATGGGGAAATGAAATTTCTTCTTCGAAAGATTCAACTTGCATTTTTGAGAGAATCACGTTAAAAAAAAATTACGCAAATTATAATTTTTATATCTTTAGATACTCCTTCTTCCTCTTCGTCTTCTTCTTGAATTCTAAATGAATGTCTAAAAACAATCCGCAATTTGCACTTAACCCTCCTGTGATTGTAAACAGAATTGAAGTATCTCCGGCGCAAACCACTCAAGCGGACATTGAATCCGGCGGAACGTCTTGGCTTTTCTATTATAGTTTATTCCTAAGATTTCCTACTTTCGCCAATTATCCAATAAAAAAATTTTTTTTTCGTGTGACCCACACCATATGAAAAGCAGCACGAAGAAGATCACGAAAATTTGTCATCTGATATAATTTACGACCATTATCAGAACTATTTGCAGACAGAAATGGAAGTGTGGCCATAGTATTACTCGATCTTATCCAATTGTTCCTCTCCTAGCGTTTGGTCAATGGCCTCTTGGACTATTTATTTTGACGAGATGATGCATGAAATTACTTTTGGATTAGATGCAGCCAAACTGGGAATTTGTAAATATAAAATTTGGATTTGGAAAGTTGTGAAAGGTGAATTTCTTCCTTTCTGGGAAAAAAAACTATTCATTTATTAAATTTGCATTATTTCAGATAAAAGGAAAGTTTATAGTTGTGGTACAAGTGTTGGTACACACAACTTAAATACATTAAATTACTGGCTTAATGGCATAAGTTTGAAAGTACATTTTAGCTCATTGTAAATTCCTTCGAAAAAGGAAGTCATATGTCCGATCCACCAACCTAATAGAGCCCTACACAATCAACATTGCTATGTAATATATGGGTATTTCCTAGGCTGTATAAATCCATAAATAACGCAATACAATATCTCTGAATTCATCTCTAAAGACGTGATGAGATAGGCGATCAATTGTTTCGGACCCTATAGGCCGCCGGTACCAAATGAGATAATGTTAGTAAAGTTGTAAAGACTATTGTGAGGCTCCTCAACCGGTAATGTTTTACAGAGCATGTTTAACACATTGACTACCATGATTAGCAATAAAAGCTTTCGTGAGAGAAATACATACGAAAATACCATTGGCATGAGAGAGCTTTTAAATGCCAGTGGCCTAATAATCTCGGAATGAAATGACATCATTTTTAATAAAACTGTACTCCAAGGTTCACCACAGATAAGGGTAATTTCATCCTTTCTGTAGTAGCTGGTGATAAGTGTCGTTCTCTATTCGCTGAAAATAGAGAAAATGAAAGTGAAAGTGATCAAATATTAACCCATGCACTACCACAATAAGTAGAAACGCTTTCGTGAGAAATATGTGTGTTAAAATACATTTAATAAGAGAGAGCTTAAAAGCTTCACGAACATATTCTTAATCAGCAGGGAATGGGTTAAATGCTACGTTGAGCTTTCTTCGACATAATAATTAAAGTTAAAATAGGCACAAACAAAACATTTACCACACTTCGATAGACTTGGGAAACGGTTTTACTAACACGTTGCATGCGGGGCTTTAATCACTGGGAGTAACTCTCCCGTTCAAGTTACTTGTGATGTTCTCATGTAAGAGAAACGTGTACCGAAAACGGTACACATAGCAGGAAACGTGTTAATAAAGCTGCTCCAGGAAAAAATCATAGGGCGCTAAAAAAGTTTTTAACTTCCAGAGTGCCTGCGATCATTTTCGAGGAGCTTTAACCCTTTGCACTCCGGACTTTTCCAGCACCTGGATGCAATTTCAGAAATATTTAATCCTTTAAAACTTCAAGGACTTTTGTTATTACGAGCTGACAGCCCAATAAGAATTTTTATAATCAAAAGCAAAATCTAATATTAAGTTAATTCGTCATCTATCAGTTTACAGTTCTTAGTTGAATGTCAATTAAAAATTAAATCCTAAGTTGCTGCAATAAATTGGTGCCGCAGCGGAGCCAAAGGAGTGCAAAGGGTTAATATCACTTGATATGTCAGACTTGGATAAGTATAAATCCCTGTTTCTATTACTTTGTCTATATACAGAGAAAGTTCTTTAGCAACAGATATTAGTCGTTTCGTGACAATGGCAGTGTTAACACGTGTGATTATTTTTTATAATTCCAGAAAAGGGTTAAGGTTGTTTTGAACATTTACCTTAAATGCCATCCCATGTACATCTACAGCTTTCCCTTATCACCGCTTGTGCAGAAATTACTTTTCCATCAATTGCGGCAGGTTCGGAGACGTGAAATCCACAAAATACCCGTAGAGCTGACTTTCGAAAGGTCTCATTCCCGAAAGCAAAAAATTTAAACTACATTGGAAATCAGAATATATCATACCACGAAAATACACGAAAAGAACCCCAATCAATCAAGTTGATTTGATTGTAATCCAGAAAAGATTCTACTCAAAAATTTCGCTCCTTTTTCTGCATGAAAGCAAAATATGATAAAATCACACAAAACGATACCTGAAAATTTTTAAAAATTATATTTCCTTTATTTCCAGCTAGCGTGCACAGTCTGGCAACACCTATAGGCTCATTTGCTTCAGGACCAATAGCAGATAAATTTGGTCGGCGACCTGCACTTCT
>QYTT01090035.1:18559-33547 GCA_006980735.1 Dasypogon diadema
ACAATCACAGCGAAGCTCGTGAGCCACCAGAGGTTGCCCCCAAGGAGAAATCCTGTTCCCTTTGTTTGATCACTGGTTTTTGATGAGCTTCTCAAGAAACTATCTGATGCCGGCTATGAAGTACCAGGAATACGCAGATGACATTTCAATCTGTGAGTTAACCTACAGAAACCTAATTTGATCCCTTTCACAAGAAGAAGCAAACTTTCTCTTATAGCTCCAATTCTCAACGGGACCACCATTCAATTCTCTATTGAGACCAAATATTTAAGATTTTAAGGTCTAACAGTTCGAATCTAACCTTGGACCCGCGTAAAAAAGTCAAAGGCACCTCAATGGTACTGTTAAAGGCTCTTTGGCAAAAGTTTTAGACTCAAGCCATAAAAGGATCTTTGGTCATACCTGGCTACAGCAAGACCCATTGTCACATCTACTGCATTAGTATGTTGGCACTTACAAAATTATCTCCTAAAATTCCAGATTTATTTCCTTCTGAGCGTATCTGCAACTCTATTGTAGCAAAATATTCACTCTCACTGCTTTTTATCACTCACCTCACTCGCCACTTATAATTTACTCTTCCTCTTTTCTTCACATTTATCTTTTGGAAATAACTGAAACCCTTTGGTTTCTTTCTTTCAGATTTTAATCGCCGAAATCGCTGAACCACACTTACGGGGAATACTGATTGGTGCACCATTTTTCTCTTACTCCCTAGGGATTCTATTCGTGTATGCATTAGGGGCCGGTTTACATTGGCGGGAAGTTGCGTGGTGTGGTAATATCCTTCCACTTTTATCCGGGCTTGCTCTGCTCTTCATACCAGAGAGTCCGGTGTGGTTAATAAGGAATGGGAAATTGGAGGAAGCCAGGAAGGCTTTATCGTTCCTCAGAGGAGGCGAAGTATTTGCCAAACGTGAACTTGTTATGCTATCTGATCGTTTCGAACAAGAAAAGGCAACCACAAAGTCAACAGACAATTTTTTGAAGACCTGCCTTCAAAGGTCATCCCTAAAGCCTTTGATAATTGTGAACACCTTCAATTTCTTGCAAATCTTGTCCGGCACATTCCTAGTGGTCTTTTATGCTATAGACATAATCTCTGCAGTTGGTGGAAACATTGACAGTATGAAAGCAGCTATTATGACAGCCGTGGTGCGACAAATTTGTACGGCGATCTTTTGTGTCCTATTACTAACCATGCGGAGAAGGAGTATGGTCATAACGTCCGGAATTGGCTCCGGGTTAAGCTCAATTGCCCTGTTCGTATTCCTTCTATTCCGAAGCGAACAAGAGAAAGGAACAATTGATATCTACTTCACTGCTGCGTGCATAATTAGTTACATAGCATTCAACACAGGATTCATGGTTATGCCAGGCATTATGATAGGAGAGCTGCTTCCCGCCAGAATTCGTGGACAAGTCGCAGGATATATTTTTGCCCTTTTCAACATTGTCCTATTTATTGTTGCAAAAATTTTTCCTATGGCTCATCTCGCTTTAAAAACCCAAGGAATATTTCTTTTATTTGGTACGGCGAGCATTGTTGCTGCCGTTGTAATGTATCTGATTCTGCCAGAAACCAAAGGGCGAACACTTGGGGAAATTGAAGACTATTTCAGTCAAAAGAACTGGATCTGGCTGTCCAGACGGAAAAACCTCACAAGAAATGCTGATTCCGGACAAAAAACGTCACAATCCTAACGTTAAAAATTTTGTTAGAACTGAATTTGAATCGTGATATTGTACCTATTTTTTTTTTTTTTTTTTTTGAAATAGTATTAAGACCTGTACATATGTAAGTCCCATAGAACGAAGTATTTAAATAATGAAAGTATTTTTTCCTAAGAAATCGTTTTTTATTGAAAACTGATCTCTGCCTGGATCCAAGAAGTAACAGCTCGAGACTCTTGGGTACTCTCTTCCCGCTCGATATTTCCAAAGAAAGAGATCCACGAGGTCACAAGAACTAACCAAATCACGCTAACGATCACCACTGCCGGGATCCAAAATGCAGTTGAAGTCTCCTCCAAGAACGACCTCCCCCACGAAATTAGGCAGGTGAGTGCGTACAATGCGACGAATTTATGTGCGGTCTCCTCATTGCGAGAGAGCTGCGCGTTCACCACCTGGAGTAGAGACCTTCTCAGGATGTTGTGGGACCCCACAAAGTTTATTTAGTTTATTTAATTATTTTTTAATTTTTAGTGCGTGATAAAAGCGTGTTTTTTAGTTTTTTTTTAACTATATTTTATTCGCATTTAGCCTTCATATTTTCTTAAAGACAATCAGTCGTCACCGAAGTAGGCTTTTAGTATGACTTTTGCAACAAAAATTGTACTACTTTTCAAGCAAAACGCCATTTGATTTCCAAAATTCCGAATACAAGTATCTAGAAAAAAATGGTAAAATCGGAAAGCAGTTTCTCTACAAATTTATCTCATTCCATTGACGAACTTCTGCGGAGTGATTATGTTCATAAAAAGAAGGTCGTGGAGAAGAAAAAGAAATCAATTGTTGAAAAATTTATGGAGAAAAAGGACAATCCGTCCTGGTATTTAGCTCTCTCCAGCAGTCAACTTACCGCAGCGGATTCCCTACTGGACAACATACGAGATGACACGGAACAAGGTACTGCACACAGGTGTCGGTTAGCACTTCTGCGACTGGGACTTTTCCCCTTGGAAAGTGCCCGCAACATCAAATTGGCCCTGAAGCTCTCAAAAGGAAACGACCTGGCATTTTTGTGGTTCCTAATGAATTTGTTCTACAAGGACACTTGTGATAAATGCACACACCCTAAAATTGAGTACAACGTTAATGAACAGATAATAATGTCTGTAATTGCCCACCTTGACATGGTGACAACTCTTAGAGAACTTGATAAGATTCTTCCAGAACAACCTAAGCTACCCAAAGGGAAACCACCGAAGCGTAAGAAACTACCGAAGCAGGACTATGTCTTGCCATATCTGCAACCACTTCCTAGACCGAAAATAATAACTTCTAAAATAAATTCTTCGCCGGCTCTGAAGCCATATAATTTAGATAGGCGGTACAAAATCTACAAGGACCCCAATTACGTTGTGAGAAATGAAGCGAACAGATGGTACGCCTTACCTGAAGAAGTTCAGGAGGATTTGGACTTTGGTTTTAATATACATGCTCAGGCGACGAAAATTGTTGACAAAATTCTGGAAGACCAGATAAAAGCAATTTTCTCCGAAGACTTTGATAAAGGAAAAGTTTTCAGTGCTTTGTGTACAAAACATAAAAAGCTGAAAGAAATCGAAGAGCATCTAAACAACGTCTTACAAGTAGCGATACGCGAGCGAACTAAAAGTCACTTCAACTTGGGGAGTAGGAAAAAGGTAAGGGTCTTATTAAAAGAATATTCGACGTTTCTTCTTATTTCGAGCATTAGTTTATATAGTTAGCTGTCTTACATTGCCTGTGGCAGTCAACGTTAAGTAATGGGATATAGATTGTGGTTTTCAGTGAATGTTCTTCAATTTCTGCTGCCGTTCCTTATGGATCCGTCCGTTGGTATTTAAAAAATATCCCCCGGTCCCTTCTCTGGAAATGATGCGTTACTGATAAAAGCTCTAATACCTTAAAAAACATGTTTCAAGGTCAACTTCGAATCCAAGTATACACCCAGGTTGGCCTCCGTAGAACCACTGATCTCAAATTCAAAAAGTGTAAGTGATGGAAATTCCAGACCCCTTGTCTGATTTTTGTTTCTATTTTACTCGTATTGATAATGGCACCATGTATTCCTCATGATATCACGGGTAATGGACATCAACTTAGCCAACCAATGCGGCGTCATCTGCATAGCCTTCGATGTCCATCGGTGCCTGCCGTATTCAGTTCCTTCTCTACTACTCTCACCAACTGGTGAAGCGCAAATTCCGTTAATTTCCCAGCTTGGTATGCATAGTAGTTTGCGTTTAGGAGATCCCTCCTCAGCGTAGTGCACTCCAAATTGTCCATCAGAACTGTCTCGAATACTTAAAAAACGATGGCAGCCTCGGTGAAATCCCTTTCTCCTGCTTTCGGTAGAAATACCATATTTGCTCCCCTCCCCTTCACTTTACCGATATATATCCCTCTCACAAGACACGTGGTAAATATTTCCCAAAGCCAGGAGAAAAATAGTGTCCCAAAACTATGTTCTAGACCTTTGGAAGCAATGGTATTAGGATTTTTTGTCCAGGACTGTACTATTTGTGAAAACAATGCATTTAAATCCATTCTTAGGTAGGGCGGAAGAAAGCTGCTGAACGGTTAGAGAGAAGCGCAAGAGAATACCGCGAAGAGTGCGATCAGGAAGTGCAGCAAATGGAAATGAGGACCTGGGTAAGGAAACTTATAGACGAACTGATATACGATACTACAGAAAAATTGGAGGCGCAAAAAGAAAAATGTTCCACTTCCCATCCCTGTCGAGTGAACAGGGATAATCTGACCACTTGTGGTCGCCATCCACAATGTGATTGTTACTGTACATTGGGTGAGGATGCACTTGATTTCGGTCACTTCGGTACACCTAAGCCGTGCGAGATCTTCTTCCGTGCACCAGGTAAAAACAGACCTTACAAGTTCTACTATGAGAAAATTTTCAAAGATGAGCTTGCGGAGAAGAATGATCCCATTAAGGCTGCTGTTAATAATGCACTAGAATTGGAGAATTATGTGGATGAAGATGAGGCCATTGACTCGTGGCTGAAAGGCTCATGGCAAACCGAAGTGAAAATCTTTAACGAGGAATACGAAAAAAAGCTGCGTTCTGAAGTGGACAAGAAGAATTTAGAACGATATGACCCCCGAAATTCAAAACTCATGGAATCCATGCTATTAAATGCAATAAAAGAAATGCGCAAGGATCCCAAGTTCGTCTTTGCTAGCCTTCCCAATGCACACAAACATCCCGTTTTAAAGGAGTGGATGAAGCAGCGTTACGGTTACGTATTAACTGCAAAGGAGCGCAAGGCTGCTTTAATATTATCCAAAAAGATCTTGGAATTTACGCGTAGGCGCAAATGTCCTTTGAAGGTTCCGAGGCAAGAGGCAGTTGCCGTTGAGAAGGTGGTTTCCTACGTTTGCCGCAACTACCTCTACGAAAAGGTATATCTGGAATCAGCTAAATGTCCCCTTGTTAATTCTGCTATTTGATTTACAGAGTAAGCACATTCTTGCCACATTCTTCCACAACTTGAAAATGTACCTGCTTGAAAATGTAAAGGTGTACTGGATGGCAATGGAACCAACTCATATACCGAGAAATTCCTTCGTGGACACGTTTTATGCGTATATGCCGTCCCGTGTGTACGACATTCTGCCTTTCAAACCTTGGAAGGATAACGAGTACATGGAAGCCGCCAAAGAATGGGAAAATCGTGTTAAAAAGAGAAAGTTCGAGGAAAAGCAAAAAATTTAAAATCACACTTGGAAATTTTAGTTTGTGACTGTAACGTCTGGAGATTAATATATGAAATTTTACTTTGGATGAATCTTTTAAGAGGAGTGATTTCATTTCAGATGTTTTTCTTTCCAAGATATTTTTAAATATTTTTTATACCTTTTATATGCCTGAATAGCCAAACCAAGTCTTAAGGAAGGTTTTTGTCATTGTTTTGAGTTTGTGTTTCAAAGAAAAGTTGCGTTGATGGACAAAAGGAAACGAATTAAAATCCGGATAAAATATTGAAATTTAATGGATGTTTAAAGTGCGGGCAACTTCATAGATATATGTTGTCAAAACATCAAAAATCTCATGGAATTGCCGATACTTTAATTACTAAGAAATTTAAAAATTGTCTGTAATTTGGATGCTTAACCAGATTGGGAATTGCTTCACTGACACGTAATACAGAGAAGAATAAAAAAATGCAGCTAATGATGTACATTTTTCCTGGTTGACCATGTTTTGCGGGTGACGATAAATATCTTCTGATTTTCTCATCTGCTTATGCCTTTGAGGCCTTAACGAACATGCTCCAAATTGACTACGAGATTTTAGTGTTTTCACGATTGGTACTATGCGAAGCTGTCATTCGTTTTGTTTTGTTGCTGCTAACAGCTGTTGTTTGGAGTGAATATTTTGATATGCAAAATGAATAAACCAAAAATTACTTTTGGCAAGATTAATCTAAATGTTGATAAAACTGCCGAAGGTAGCAAAACCGAAGATGGAACAACTATACAGGGTAGGGTGTTATTCGTCATAATATGAATTAAGTAATAAATTCCTTAAGGTTTCAAGAAGTTTGGAAAATCTGAATCAGAGAGAATTATTGAAAGAATAGAAGAAGTCTCCGAAGACTTGGAAAATCAACATCTAAAAGAAGTTATGGGTATTACGGGATTTGGACGGAAGGCAAAGACATTTGATATTAATGTAAGCATCGGTGCAAAACATAGATCAGCCCTAAAATCTATTTTCTAGGAACAAATTGCGAAAGCAAAAGAAAATGCACCCGCTAAACCTGAAATTGAAGATGATTCTGACGATGACGAAGATATAATTGGACCACTTCCGCCTAAGCTGGAGGCAAACAAGAAAAACGAAGGGGATGAGAACTCTGAAGAAGATGACAGCGATGACGATGATGAGGACGACGACAGCATTGAGAGAAAAATTACAGATTCACACGAAGTTACAATGCAACACGGGCATCGAGCAGTTCTTGCTTTAGCTGGAGATCCGTCAGGTGCTCGACTGGTCTCAGGATCAATAGATTACGACATGTGCTTCTGGGACTTCGCCGGCATGGATACAGCTATGCGAAGTTTCAGAACAATTCAACCCTGTGAGAACTATCCAATAAGAGGTAAACAATCACAAATGGACGTATTTCACCTCTTTTAGCAATTTTCCGAAGGTCTACATTATTCCGTCACGGGCGACATGATTCTCGTTATATCAGGGAATTCACAGGCGAAGGTCCTCGACCGGGATGGTTTTGAAAAACTGGAGTGTGTTAAAGGGGATCAGTACATCACAGACATGTCGAAGACTAAGGGACACACAGCACAATTAACAGCTGGCTGTTGGCATCCATTTACAAAGGAAGAGTACCTCACAAGCTCTTTGGATGCCACCCTGAGGATATGGGACACATTCTGCTCAAAAACACAGCGAGTGGTAATAAAAACACGAGCACAGGGTGGTTTGCGTACGACACCGACCTCGTGTACATATAACCGAGACGCAACGCTGATTGCTGCTGGATGCATCGATGGGTCCCTCCAAATGTGGGACACAAGGCGGATGTTCGTGAACACCACGAACTTGGTGAGGAATGCACACCAGAAAGGCAGTGAGATATCATCCGTGGCATTCTCTTACTTAGGTATGCTCATGAAATAATTAATCTGTGTAAAAATTGTCGAACTCTCGTAGGAAATCACATTGCAACCAGATCCTGCGACGAGACCTTGAAGCTTTGGGATTTAAGGGCATTAAGGTCACCCCTTCACGCCTGGGGCGATTTGTTCTCCAGATACGACACAACAGAC
This sequence comes from Dasypogon diadema, assembly GCA_006980735.1. Classification (NCBI taxonomy): domain Eukaryota; kingdom Metazoa; phylum Arthropoda; class Insecta; order Diptera; family Asilidae; genus Dasypogon; species Dasypogon diadema. The sequence goes on from QYTT01090035.1 coordinate 26,084, forward strand.
TGCTGCTTTAGGTAGGCTTGATTTTTCGGTTAAATTCTTTTCCAAAAACACGATTTCATTTCTAATTACAGTCCAGATGATTCAATCATTGCAACTGGAGAGTCTTTAACCAAAAACCAGGAGCAAGCACACATTAAATTTTTCGACGTGAAGACATTTGAGCTTATCAAATCCATTCCTGTGACCAATTCACACGTGATCAAAACCTTGTGGCATCCAAAGTTGAATCAGATCTTTGTTGGATGTGGAAATGGCATAATAAAATGCTACTACGATGACAAACGAAGTTTCCGCGGAGCAAAACTGTGTGTGGTTAAAACTTACAGGAAGAAGAAGCAAGCAGAAGTCGTTGGGGTTGCGCAAGTAATCACACCTCACGCCCTTCCAATGTTCAGACAGGAGAAATCCAGGTCTAGTCGAAAGAAACTGGAAAAGGAGCGAATGGATCCAATCAAATCAAGACGACCTGACCTGCCCATCACAAGTGGTCAGGGTGGACGGGTAGCTTCTTCTGGAGGAACCCTTAGTTCTTATGTAATACGAAATCTGGGATTAAGCAAACGGGTTGATGATGATCAGGTACCTTGCCCCTGTATTTTACCTTAAGCTCAATATTAAAATGGAATTTCTAGGACCCGAGGGAAGCGATTTTGAAGTACGCCAAAGAAGCTGCCGAGAATCCTTACTGGATTGCACCGGCCTATGCAAAAACACAACCGAAACCGATATTTGCTTCGTCATCTTCTGACGAGCCTGAAACAAAAAAACCAAGGACATCGTAAAAATTGTTTTTATTCAAATAAAAAGTTTACAATTCAATCATATCTTGGGGTCTTTATTAACACTCAATGCATCTTGCAGCCGGTAACAGTCGCTCACTATTTTCCACTTGTCATCCTGGGCAGTGATCACGAAAGTCTGTTGAAAGGGTTTGAGCTGGTGGTTCTCGTATTTGACTGTTCCTCCGGCTTGGATAAGGAATGTAAGTTGACCCGAAACTGCATCATCGATAATTGGTTGGGCGTCCAGAGTTGTTAAAAAGTGCTCTGAAGGAGGCAGTTCGAGAACGTATTTCTGGATGTTTTCCTTGCCATTTGCCCCATTGCCATTCCACACAAGAAGACCATGATCCAGATACAGACGTCCCATTTGCTACAATTGTGGAACTAATAAGTACTCGGTGTATATTAGTTTTATGGTCATTTTACAAATGTAAAACCACAAATTAATAATAGACCAGTAGAGTTGTCAACAAATTGATATGCCCATGCCTCCAGCACCAATAAAAAGAATAGGTCAGTGGGCAATGCAGATGTAAAGAATAATACCAACTTATAGAGGTAGGCGGTAAGAACTGTCGTGCGAAAAGTACAGGTTCAAGTTGTCTGGTTTTACGAAACTCAATTCTATGCAAACAAAACTGTCGTCTAATAAAGTGAAATTGTAATTTTACAAAGTAGGAGAATATAGCTGCACAGATGAAAACTCTTGCAAGGTTTTTCTGGGTCACTGTGAGAATCATTTACATTTTGTCTAAAAAGGACCAGAAGAATAACCAAAGCGAATCCATAATTGAACCAGATTTTAATTGTTAATTCGACCACGATGGGCTCTAGTTATTATTAATTATTTAGCTATAAAATGTAAACGTACATGCCGTCTTTTATCCAAACTCTGATAATATAATTTTGTGAAGTCCTCTGCTGTTCGACAGCATTGATCAATCTTACTTTTCAAATCCTGCAAGTAAAATGTATTAACGATTTCCACAAGATGTTGATTATCCCCTTACACTGTCCATATTCTAATAAAAACCAGAAAAACTTGCAATGTTTAGTAATCCAAGTTTCAAGTTGAGTTATAACATGAAATGTCAACCAGCCGGCGACAAACCAAGTTTGCAACATTTAAAATTGAAAAGCACATGCTAGCTATTGCTCTTCTTCTTTACTAAGTTATGGTAGGCCTAAGCACCTTTAAAACTGAGCAAACAAAATGATGTTTTGTGTTTTTCTGATATCCATACCAAAGAAGAAATAATAATAATTATTTATTCTTTGATTCGTAGTGAGTTAAGTGGTTAAAACTATTAAGAACAAAATTATGGTGATTCTATAAGAGGCACTTTAAACTTGCAGAGTGAAACTTCTATCCGAATCGGAAAATGCCTATCAACGAGGACAGAAAACCCGAATTGAAATTTCCAACTCAAAAGTGGTACTAATTTTCCGCATGCCTGATGCTTTCTCTGTCAACCTCATAAAATTGGCTTCCGTCGGGACGATATAAATTAATTTTTTTCTTTTCGGAAAATAAGAAAATTCAGTACCACATTGTGCAATCTCTCAATTTTCCTTGCGACCCAACGGATTCAATAAGATTGATTATCATAATTCATTGCCTGATTCTAAACAAAATTTGTCAAATGCATCCATAGTTCTTACTGAATGGAAAACGGTTTATTCATACATAAAATTTCATTTTCGGTTTCAAAAATGCCCGTCTTCGGAACAAGATCAAATGTCAGTGTCCGATAACCAGAACAAGCCCCTCCAATTAGAATTTTGAACTTATTCAGCTTAGAATTCTGCGATAAGTTCGATCTTCGATGCGATCGAATCGAATTATATAATCTCTGGAGATTTTTGTTAAAAATAAATATCTAAGATGGTAGCGCCATGTGGTTAAAATGAACCTTATTGCTGAGGGGATTTATTAGTTTTGTACTGCGTCCATGACCGGAATTTGGAACGTGTATTGACTTAAAAGAATAAACAATCTGGTTAATAGTGGAAAAGCTGGGCCATAATTCCGGAGCTTTTATTCTAGAACCGATCGGTGATCAAAGAAGGCTCCTAAAAAATAAAAATCTGGCCCCTGACCTCTCACAGAGGAACTCCAAATTTTTCACTACCACTTTTTTTGCACTTGCAAAAAATGCGATATAGTACCTGGAGTTTCCCAATATTTTGCATCCTACCTCTTTCTGTGGTTATGGGATTATTTTTAACCTGACAAATGTTGCAAGCAAGTTAATCCACAAACTGAAGTTTGAAATTTTACTTTGCAATAAACCCAGTGACTTCGCAAGCACAATTTTTGCCAGGACAATTGTCTCAACCACAGAAACCCGAATAAATCACTGGGACATTCTTCTTGAATCGATCGCGTGCCTACATAAAAGGAAATTTACGGAGCTACACCTAAACCAAGTTTGGAATTCCTTGTTTTTGTTGTTACTTTACAACAGTGCTTCGCAACTGTGTCCATTCCGAGGGATACGACGGTAAGGCTGCTAGTATGAACACTCAAAACGAACGTATTGTTTATGTTGGAGAAAATCCGCATCAACAATTCCAAGTTTATTCGTAACGAGATTATCTTTAAAATTGGAGCTCAACTGCAACCAAAGTCGGACATGTTGTACGCTCTTTTATCGAAAGTTTAATGAGCATTGGTTCTAACGGAACCTCTGGTAAGGAGCCTTATTATGTAAGACAAAAATTCAATTAATGCATACTTTTGAATTACAATTCATTCGTGAAAAGTTGTCTCAACTACGAATTTGTCTTGTTTTCTTTTCAGATAATATAAGGCCCCTGATTCTACGTAATATATTAAGCGGCTTTGCATTTATTACTGCTTGAAACGATATTTTAATAGAGCAACGAATTCCGTGGTACCCTTCTAAGCACAACAGTATGAATGTTGAACAGACTATCACTTTCTATATTCCCTCTAGAATAGAATATAGACCATAATTATTGAGACAGAATGCGCACCGACACCCTCACTAAACTTTCTAGCCCCTTTTGCCTCACACTATGCTCCTCCTTCACCAAATTTAATGCTAGTTCCAAGTAACTACTAAGTTAAGTTTGTATAGTTCGCCCTGTACCTTGCATACATCACCACGTCCTACTGTATCAAAAGCTATTAACAATTGCAATGGCAATGAAATTCTTGATCCACTTCCAATGAAATGTTTTGTGTAATTTGTGTAAAATCATCCTTACATTGAAAAATTTGCACATTATCCAGTTTTATTATTTATTTTATAATATAGCAAGCTGTACGTTGTACAACTTGAACATATGGTACAAAAAATTTTCATCTACACAAAAGAATTTATAAAGTAATCCTCGTTATAAATTAATCTATATATAAAAACATTCACAAGTCTTTTGACAAAACGAAGCTTTCACTTACGTAGTAAGATACAAATATTGCCAGCTTATTGTACTGCAGTAGCCAATAAAATGAAATTACTGACCTTACACACTAAAAAGTTTGTCTGGAAATGTTTAAACATTTACAATCATCTATAAGTATGCCCTGCCACTTGCCTTTTAAAGGAAAGGGCATATGCAAAAAAACAAATTAATTACTATTACAAAGATGCAGTATGTCAACAACTTTTGCCGCCTTGATAGATAGTAAGATATATTTATTAGCTGTAGTGGATTTAGTCCATTTGCGTTGGTATCAAGAAGCAGGGCGTATCTAACAACAGCTCAATACATGTAAAACAACGGTTGGAGAGTTTATAATTATAAATAAATCCTTTCCACACGGCACAGCATCGTTTCTTTTGTGAAAATTAATTACAGGTATTCTTTGGGCAAAAGATCATTTTGGTGACAAACTTTTAAATGCATTTGAAAACCTCCTCATGACTACTACACTTCGAATGTCCCTAAACTTATTTAAAAACTGGCATGGACACAAAAAAAAATGGGAATAAAAATAATTGCTATGGGTAAATGATCTACATTTTCTCACTAGGTATTTAAAAGGAAGGTACCAAATACAGCGCAAGATCTTAACTCCCTTTTAAAATGTCCCAAAACAAAGAAAAAGTATAGTAAGGCCCCTGAGCGATATTGATTCTGTAAATATTCAAAACTGCTTTCCATTTACTTTGTGTACTTTCCCTTTAAATAAAAACTAAGTCAATCTTGTTTACAAAAACCGTTCGTGATTAATTCACAGAAAAAAAAAAACTAATCGCCTGTCAAAACTAAAAAAAAAAAAATAAAGAACTGCTAAAAATACGAACGAGGGGGTATGATCCTTGTGCAAAACTAATCCTGTGACGTTGAAATTAATGTTAAAATTCAGATGTAGAAAATTAAAATATTTCTCCTATGGACTAAAAACAGATTTTCAAAACTTTTTTTGGATTTTTGAACTTTTTTTTTTATATGAAACTTAAATTTTACAGATATCTTTATTCACTCTCATCCTCTTCATCATCCTCAGACTCCTCTTTCTTTTTACTCTTCTTCGCTGGCTTCTTTGACTGTTTACCTCGTTTCTTTGCGCCAGTTTCGGTTCCACCATTAGCTTCATACTCCTTAATTGCCTTGGCATATTCATCTTTAATTTTAGCAGCTTTGGCTTCCCATTCCTTAGATTAACACAACACACAAATGATATTAAAACAAATATATATACATATTGATGATTTGAGGGTTTTGTGGACTTACAGATTTATCTTTCATGTTGCGCCATAATTCACCGCCTTTCTTTGCGATTTCTGTGACTTTAATTCCAGGATTTTCCTTCTTTATCTTCTCACGGTTCTCGTTCAACCAGATCATGTATGCGGAAAGTGGACGCTTTGGCCTTTCTGTCATTTTGTTGATGTATTTACTTAGTGAAAGTTAATCTATAAAAGAAAAATATTATTCTCCCCAATTTCTGTAGCAAGGAATAAAGAACTTCATTTCCAAATGTTAGAATGACTACGCAACACTATCATTTATTGTTTAAATGTAACTAAATACGTAATCAAATCCTTATTTTCTCTACGATTTGTTTGGAAATGAACTAGCAAACTAAACCAGATCATTATGCCTTAGAAAAATCGCAAAATCAAATACAACCACAACACCTTTTTGTGAACAGAAAACACCCATAAAGCCCTGTTTCGGATGTAGGAGCAACTTGTGATCTCCTAAAATGGGAATAAAGGATTGTCGACAGAAAGAAGAAATTGGTGTACATCAATATAGTCAAGGACTAGGCGTGCACACCAGTTAAAACACATTCGTGGACCGCTTCTTTCCTATGAACAGGAATCTGATGGCGACAGAAGTCAAAGAGGAAGAACTAGGAAACCCTGTGCATTTGCACCAAAAACTTCCTACTACTTTTATTATTATTATAAAACTGTCCCTGCTATACAGCTGTAAAGTTCTATTTTACCATTATTTCCGCTGATGTAAACTCGTAAATTCGTGTCATTATTTTTAATTAAGCGTATCTTATTTATTAAAATGTGACTGTTAATTTTTTTCAATCACTATATCTACTTTCTTTTTTTCCATTAATTTCTGTTGTCAGTAATGTAAATACTTTTTCTAAAGGATAGATCAGCTGGTTCCATTAAAAAAAAGAGTAATTATTATTTGGAACAAATCGTTTAATAAGTTTGAAAATACAGCTTTCCTGCCCTTTACATAACGCGCCACTTTGTGTAGTTATTACAAAAAAGCCTTAATATTATATGAATAAATTTTCTCTAAATAAAATGCCCAATGATTAATAATCTGAGCGCCAAAGATTAGTGTGCAGCTCGATTCCGCACAATTGTTATTAATTTAGATATAAGTTTAGCGTAATCATCGAAAAAGCTTAAGACCTGCTTCAAAACGACGCTGATAAGACGAACACTGATTATCGGCGTGTGTACGACCGATCGAATCAATGGCTATTAACCCAATGTGGTACGCATCAGCATTCTGAGTGGTACATGCCACTTCTGAAGCTCTCATCAAAATCAGAAGATTTGATAAAATTATCTAAAAACAAAATCAGAAGTTGTGGCAAGAAAATCACAATGATGTTGTTTTTTTTAAATAAAATATAAATAGAAAATATAATAGCAACATTTGATTAAAACCTAAAATTTATCTAAATTTATATTTTTCATTTTTTCGAGTATCCTGCAAAACTACTAATTACCTGACGACTTAACCATGACGAAGACTTCTGTGAATATGAGCCACAGTCGTTTACTGTTATTCTTATATATCTAATTGGACCAAATTGTATGCTGACTTTTCAGCCTTTTGTTACATTTGGAATTTGGTAACATTATCAATTTTCAGACACTGTGAACCGAACTTTAACCTTCGAGTGTCCAAGTCAAAATTTGTAACAAATTAAGCTCAGTGTTACGTGACATAGTAAGTCTTTTATTTGCAATGTTAAATACATCTACTGATTGATTATTGATTTTTATGGAACTTTTCATAATTAGTAAGGATATCTGAAGAATGTAACAACCCCGAAAATACGAACTTCAATTCCATCAGGGTTGAAATATTTGCAAAGCAAATATAGGACCTATTCCTAATCCAAGTCTTCGTATTGTTAGGACAGTTAGTGACGTCAGCTGTCTTGGCCATGGAGAACTTGAGGACTTTGTATAACACTTCATCAAGTCAACAATTAACT
>QYTT01090047.1:10100-32501 GCA_006980735.1 Dasypogon diadema
TATTATTATTAAAAAAGCAAAAATTGATGGATATAGACAAAAGAAATATTTATAGGTAGCTACGATTTACTTTGCAGGCAAATTACATACTTACGAACTTAAAACCTTCTAAGAAAAGGGGAAAGTTTTCAGAACACACGCATAAGGTAAACAAAAAGGTTGTCCCATTTTTGAGGTGACAATGCTTTCTCTATATTTAATTAATTATATCTCAGCACATGCAATGGACGTATGAAATTCAATTTGTGCGGAAATCTTTTTGTAACGCTGTGTCTACACGAGACGAAACATTTCTCTTGCCACAAATGAGGCAATTTCATGGTTTACTTTGGAGGAAGTATCGAAAATTTTTCAAAATTTTAAAAGACAACCTACAATTTTTATCTAGTGCCTAAAGAAAATGTCTCATTTCTGGTGATAAAAATGCCGAATGTAAGCGCGTCAACTGATAACCGCGAATGTATGGCACTTTGATTTGTTTACAGCACACATTTGTTTATTCTCTTCACCATTTATACTCATCCCTGCAAGTCGCAGCTAGTCACATTTATCTAGTCACCACCAGCAGTATTCGTTGATTTTGGTTGAAGGAAGGGTGGGAGGGGAAAAAGACAGTGGTGATTTTTCAACATGTTCTCCCTTTATTTCAACACATTTTTCACATCTTTTAATAAGTGCTTTAATAATATTATTATAACTTGTTTATAACCGCGACGGAAATAATTATTTTACTGACGGAAACAACATTCATATGAATAGGTGGCGTGAAGGTCGCATAGTATGGGACGGCGGCTGATATGGGAAAATACCAGTTCCTGGCTTTCGTCGCATAATGGCAGCACTACTGGTTGAGTGATTTTTACCTTGTTGAAATTCAGAAAAGGACCGCCACTTTGAATCTATTAATTATGTCATTTTGAATTTTAAACAAAGTTTTGTGATTTTTGTACTTCGTTGCGATTACAAGATCTTAAATATGTGAAAAAGATACATCGTTTGTTTAAACCTTGCCTCCGACCTAAACCTTACAATTGCTCCAACCTAAACTTTACAGCAATATTTTTACTCCACAAATGGAAAATCAGTGGTGCGCCTGTGTGCGTTCGACGTGTAACGAACGATAGCGATATAGTTAAGTATAGTAGTAACTCGATGGAACAGATGGAACAGAAACAGAGCAAGACATTTCGTTTTGGGACTCTATCGACTGTCTTGAGTGTGTGTGCCACCGCAGAAGTAGTCGGAACTGCCGTGAACGTTGTCCGCTGAAGCTCGTCTTCATGTTTTTCAGGGACTTTTCGGTCTAAATAAGTTAAAATCGCGTTCAAATCGGTCTCTTTTTGGGGATTATCACGTTTTAAGCACAATCGTTGTTCCTATTCAGACGGAGGTGACTGCTCGCGAGAATTTCGGATGCAAAACTCGTCCCAGTGCCCGTATGCCGTTCCCGTCGCCGTTGGATTTAGTGCTATCTGAGGAAAAGGTTTCATGTTCAGTGCTTGTTTAGTGCAGATCCAGTAGCCTGATAAATTGAGTGTGAAGTGTTGAAAAGCAATCGTTGAATTTCCTCGATAAGTGCAAAGTTGCAAAGGAAGCAAATCGAGTGCAGAATGCCGCCCCACAGAAGGATAACACACCACCGACCCTCAACTTGGATGTTGACATTTGCTCTGCTCGGAACGCTCGTGCTGGTTAGCGCCGTAGAAGAGGTGAGCGCTCAACGAATCCTACCCGTAGTGCATTAATTAGCCTAATCTTCCATTGGGGCCGCTTCCCTGTTTTTGCTAATCTTGGGAGGGAAATTCCTGGGTTTGTAGGAAAAACACCAAAAATTCCAAGAAATGTCATCTTGAATGATGGGGTTGTCACACACAACTGCAGCTGGCAGCGTTTGTATTGCATGCACACACAGGCAGAAAAGTGCGTGCAGTGAGATTGTAGACTTGAAATAGAATTGGATCTTGAAATGTGTGCCGTGCCGTGCCGTACCTGAGTAGACCGAAACGGGGAGCAACACGCCTTCGCTACTCAATCGTGTTCTTCCGCTTTTTGTTGTTTTATTACCTTTTGCAATGTTGCCAGGTTGCGTGCCGCGACAGACTTTCTGATGTCTATGGCTTTAATTGAATTTTTAGTGCGTTGGTGGCCCTGTGATGAAACTATTTTTCCCAGTGGAATAGGAGTTCACTCGGTTTACATTTTTATGTTTTATTATGGATGGAAAATTTTCAGATTATCTTTGAATTATTGGAGATATTGGATCTTTATTAGATGTCTGCTTGTTGACATGGAAAATTGTGGTTGTTTCTGCTGCACCAGTGCTGCTGCAGAAACTTGAAACGCGGGGCCTACGCACGTTGGTTGGACTCGTTTTGTTTATGGGGAAGGGACTTGATAAAAACATTTTCGCGTGAAACCTGTTCTCTTTGAGTGGCGACTGCGGCTGCCGCTATGGCAACGACATTCACAGTCCAATTTTCTGATCCGAGCATTGATTGAATTTTTTATCTTTCACAATGAGCTTTTTTTCTGAATTTGTTTTGGGAAATGGTGCATACGAAAGTGGTAAATATACAAATTAAACACTTGTCCATTTTAGTTTTAGAAGCTTACAAATTATTAAGTTTTTCTGAATTGTTGTGTATAAAAATTGTCAAATGAAAATTGCATCAGATTATGAATGAAATTCAGAGAATAAGAAATTTCATTTATTGCAACAAAACAATAGCTGCGTTTTTTTTCATCTGATCCGGATCATTGAAAATTTTGAATTAATTTGACTTCTTAAACACAGGCAAACAATCGGCGATTTTGTAATCTGAAAAAAAAAATTAATCAGATTGCCATGAGGTTGAATAATTCAAAACTTCAAAACGTGAACTCGATATTTTCTAGATTCTATGTTGACATTTCCTATGGTCCAAAATCATGGCAATTTGATGAATTTTTCAGACTGAAATTCCCAACTGCTTATAGGCAGCTTAGGGGTCAATTCTTTTCAAAATTTTCAATGATCCGGATCGGATGAAAAAAACGCAGCTAATATAATTGACTGCATACAACAATGTATCTAGAAAGAATCAATTAAAAGTTTTCACTTATCCAGTATGTCAAAATTGCTTCGAATTCTATGGACAAGTAAAATAGGAATTATTAAAATAAACTCACATCCATGAAAGAAAGTTCAAATAATGTTTGTGTTAAATTTTGAAGTCTGAATTACTAATATTTTACTTTAGATAATTATATCTATGTTGATGTTGATGTCTTTATTTTGTTAAGGCAAAAAGACTGTTTTATGTATTATTTTATTCTTTTTTGGTGTAATAAAATATATATAGTATTGTTTTAAGTGTCCTTTGTTTTTATATCTCAAATATCCTCGTTTCCTGAAAAATTTTCCCTGGAGCTCGACCGATCTTCCAATTGAAAAGCAGTAATAAAACTTCGCCTGAAATTAGGGGCAGCTAAGTTGGCTATTTAAACTTTGCAATACACACTTTTTAAAAAAAAAGTTCACACACATCAAAAATAGAAACTTCTCATTCAATATTTCATAAAAATAATCGCTGTAATACGATTTAAGTGGTTATATTAAAATTTTATCAAAAGGCGGTGGATTAGGAGTCGGGGGTATTAAGGATATATTAGTCTAGCTTGCCTTACCTTTTCTATCATGTCCAGATTTCTCTTATGGCATTAATATCCACCCTTTAGATTATATAACAAAGACAGGATAGGCCCTAATAACAGATGGAATAAGCCGCTGCGTTATGTGTTAGCGTACTCAAAAATTGATTGCGCCCTTTTGCCAAAAGAATAATTGGACTGCCCCTGGCCGATTTTTTTTCACTTCCCATTTTCCATGGGCCATATTTTCTACCATTTCCGATGTGTGATACTAATTTTTATTACTCGTGATCTTGCCGAGAAAAGTGAAAATGTCAAAAATTGAATACCGTGCTGTAATAGAATTTTTAACAAAAGATGAATTAATGCCGACGGAGATCAAAGAGCGGATAGATCGCGTATATGGAAAATCTTGACCATCATTTTCAATGGTTAAACATTGGCCAACCCTTTTTCACTGGGGACGGGAGTCAATTACGCAGGATAACGTGGATTTGATCGAGAAAGTTGTTCTGACGGACCTTTAACCGCCGGTCCGTCAAGGTCAAGGAAATCGCAGAACAAACCGATGTATCGAAAACAAGTGTCCTCCGGATTCTTTATGACCATTTGGGTAAGTATGACATAAATCAGCGAAAGATGGGTACCGCGGATTCTTTAATCTGTGTAGGAAGTACGGCGAGTTTTGGAGTTGTGTAAAGACCACGTAGACAGTGTTTTCCATAGGATTCTGACAGGGGATCAAACTATGGTTCTTTTCCATGATCCTTTGTCCAAGGGAGTGAACGGAGAACCAGTGCTGAAAAAAGTGAAGGTGACACAAAGCACCACAAAGGTCATGGTAACAGTTTTTTTTTTTGTGGGATATTGTTTTTCTGCTGTTGGATTTTAAGGAACGTAATACCGTTGTAAACACAAGTTACATAGAGCCTTTGTCGAGAAAAGTAGAGGGAAACTGTCCAGAAAAGTACACGGTACACAGTACTCTTACACGATAATGCGCTTGTACCCACTGCTGCTATTTCAAAGGCTGCTGTTAAGGAATGCGGCTTCGGGGAATTGGATTATCCACCTTACAGTCTAGGCTTGGCCCCAAGTGACTATTTTTTATTTGCCAAATTAAAATCAGATTTGTGGAGAAGGAAGTTTAACTCCTACGAAGAAATCCGTGAGGCGGTTAGGCAGTATTTTGAAGACAAATCTATTTTAATGATAATAAAGCACTTATTAAAGTGAAAAATGTGTTAAAATATAGGGAGAACATATCGAAAAATAACCACTGTCTTTTTCCTCTCCCACCCTCCTTCTACCTTAGGCCACGAATACTTGGTTCATACTACGTACTTCGAGCAAGTTTTTGCCACCAGAGCGATGTGTTCAGAAAGCAGGAAACTTGGTATTCCATTTTGCCTTGGTATTCCATATTTATTGACTTTATCCGACTCTTTATCAGCTTTACTTGTTGTCATGAAACGCCTGTCGGGGAACTTTAAAACGCTTCGAATCAGTCGATCAGAATAATTTATTTTCCTGGTTGTGACCCCAAAATGCAACTCGTAATCATTAATTAATTTCGAATCTTTTCTCATTGGAAAGCATTTCATCACGTAACATTTCTTTTATGACAATTATTATTATGAAACCTAAACCAATTGACTTTTTAGGATTAATTCTAAAATCAAAAGTGGAAAAATAATTATTTCTTTATTGTTGTGCACACAATATAATTTGTATCCAAAAAAACCAGAGATGCAACACACTGTGACTATAGACTTCGTAAATTCGTATGCCCACGTCCGTAATCATTTATCTCGAATCTATGCATCCTACATTCAAATGCAATACATTTTCCGTATTAAAATCACAAACAAATTACTTCGAGTCCTTGTCAGGAATCAAGGAAGCTTCGTCTCAACCAGTTCGTTAAGTGGTTCAATTAAAGACTGTAGAGCCCTACAGGGTTTCATCAGCTGCACAAGTCCTTCATAGCTTTTTCCCAGCAAACCGAGCGAGGAGTGGAAGAATACCTCATCAGACGTTTTATTAAATTGCAGTTTAATCTTTTACAGTTTTAAACTGTACTTGTGTACGTTGCTCACCTGTACGGAGTTCATTGCTATGGAATTATTTCGACCTGTACGTGCACATACTTTGAGGATGGTATATGTGTTATTATACCAAGCACGTGTATGTTGCATTACTTCTAAATAAAATCGTTTCTGAGAGAATTTCTAGGTATGCACATAGATCCTTGCTTTGATGTTGCTCCAATTTAGTAGATAATCCGATGGAACATTTGTGAAAAAGATGAAAGCAGACCAGTTTTAAAGCTCTTAATAACTAGGGTAGGAAAGATGGAATTTTTCCATATTTATAAATGTACTTAGATTGAATTTACACTTTACATATGATTGGGGAAACTATCTAGTTCTCGAGATATAACCTTTTGCCTTTGAATTTCACATTTTTATACCTTCTCGGCCTGTAATCGCTTAGTAGTTGGTACCAATTTGTATCGGTCTTGTATTTGTATCAGTCCATCGTACACAACTGACTCAAATGAATCAAATGATCGAGTCTTTTTAATGAGTCCCTTATAATGAATGACTCGTATGACCTGTGCCACCAAAATGACCGATTTTGCCCATCACTAAGATAATAAACAACTAATCGCCGTGGTGGCGGAGAATTCAGGAAGCTTCACAGTTGTTTCCAGCAGTGTCATCTATCCGTTAATTCGATTATTTACTTCTTCAACTAATCGAATAATTATGGAATACTCAATTATTCGACTATTCGGAATCATAATTTTCGAATACTCGAAAAATCGTATTTAGAACGAAAATATCTGCTAACCAATACTGTTAAATAGTCCTCGTTAAGAACCTTCTAAATATCTGTGACGACTCTCAGTAGAGCTGTTTCACATAAAACATCTTAGCTTGATCCACTTGCACTATTGGATTTTGTAAGATTCACAAAGAGGTTATCATACGCAGAACTAGGGATTGAGTTCCGTAATGTTGACATGAGGATTGAGGATCTGTTTGTCTTACGCATTTACGAATTTAGTTATATTGCAATTGATAAAATACTATGAAACCGTGTATTATGGGGGAGGTACCGGCAGATACCTACGGGAAAATTATAGAACCTAGCCAAACACGTGCAAAGCTTACATACGTCTTTTATTGTGTCTTCTTTTGTGTTTTGTTTTGCAGATGTTAATTGGATGACAGTGCAGTCTAGAAAGAAAGACGACATATGTAATTAAAAACCCCCTTCCAACTAAAAAAATTCAATATTTCGGCACTAAAACTATAAATCAAATGCTCTGCTGACATCGTTAGAATATTTTACATATAGTAAGTTAGTTTGCTACTTTGTATTAAACAAAAAATTTCTCGTCGCCATACCAGATTGATTCTTGGGAAAGTGTCTGTAAAATTTCAAAAGAAGACTAAATTATTATAGATACTTCTCTAATCTCCAGGCACGTTGCTGGTATATTCATAACAAAATTCCAGTCTAAGAATTATGAGGAATCATTTACGAGGAATGTCTTCGAAAATAATATGACGCATTTCCTGACGTTCTTTTTGGTAGGCAGAGCCGTACTTTGGATCATTACAAAAAAAATGCAATGGCTCTATTGATTTTATCACATTACGTGCCACTTTGTATATGACGACGTTGCGTTTCTTGACTGGTGCTTTTATTATTATTATGCCCAAGACGGTCGATAACTAAAGAAAGGCGAGCAGGAAAGAGTATACGTAAGAAACGGAAATGACCCAGCGCCAGCACCATCAGACTATCCAGGGGCATGGTCTAATAAGTGCTATAATATACCAACAGTACGTTGGGGCTCTTACTTGAATCAACCATTTCCAGGGAATGTGTCAGGAACAACTGGGTCAAAGTCATGGCATCAGCAGTTCACACCGTGAATTAGTGCAGTAATACGCTTTACAGTCGAATGCAACTTCTCTCCTTTGTGGCTGCTGTTCTATGGGAGTTTGAGGGCATAAAACCCCAGCATGAGTATGGTTTTCTTTTTTATTTTTCCGTTTCCTTATCAAGAGGATAAGAAAAGCTCTGGTCACATTCTTACTGAAATTATATAAATGCTCGTAGAGATGGGTGTAGTAGAGGTAGGTAATAGGACATGAGCTGGAATATGCAGTGTTGGCCTGGTAACTGAAGAATTCGTTAAATCGATAACTGGCTGAGGATGTTCTAAAGAATCTTCTGTGTGTGACAGTGGGCAATTTGTAGATTCTTAAGTGAATGTCTCAAATGAATCTATGGAACTGGCTATCTGAAATAGAGTTTAAATGTAATTGAAAAGGCAGTGGGTACATAAATCAGTACTGCATTACCTTCATTGGCTCAATAAATTTCCGACGAATTTTATTCGATCGTATAATGCAATGCAGTAAATTGCTAGCGTCATCGGCAGAACTTTCATAAAATATTTAGTGATAATGCGGCAAATGATACATTTTTGCTGAGGAGTCGTTGCTTTCATTTACCCGGGAGGAAGATGAAACCACAATTTTTCATTTCTAGTGTTGATTTTCTTTCGATCATTGAGGCAGTACAGAAGGCTGAGTTGACCTTCTTAATGCTATTCCCTGTTTCGTCTGGGAATTGAACTGGTCATCTTTGGGTTCGAAGATGAGTACGCTCCCCATTACGTTAAGGGGTAACTCGACTTTGCTGAGAGGAAAAATGAGATTTTGCTTTTTGCATATTGCGAAAAGTATAAATGTTTAAATTATTCTTACGAACAAGTTTGGTTTAATTCTAACTAGTAACGGGCTCATTGGCAGATAAGTACTTAAGGGTAAGTTGAAAACTAAGCTATATTACAATAGGAACTATTGATAAGGAATAATTTCGTTGAAGAACAATTGAAGTCGTTAGCATCAATGGCAGGGTAATGCAAAGGTTATTGTACCAAAGAACGGTTGTTTTTGAATTTTGAGCGAAAGCTGTCGGATGCTTATTAGAAAAAAGAGACAAAATATAATGGCAATGATAATTGTACTCAACGTAGTCAAATTTTGATTTTTTTAGTTGCCTTGCCCTATTTGTTAGGCTTTATAGGTTTCAACCATTCAATTTTGTTGGTATATTTCACCTTTATATTTACTTCTAAGAATTCTTGGATAGCTTTAGCAATGTTTAAAATTAAGCTTAAGTTTTCTTCAATGAACGAATGAAAGAATAATACATCATAGATTCATGCATGAATTTCCAAAGCAGTTCATTATAGACATCAACGGTAAATCCTGACGTGTACAAAGTAGACTTCACATTTTTTCTTTTATACAAAAATCACAAGTTGCTTGAAAGGTCTAAACCGTGTGAAACCGTGTGATATATGAGTCATTACTTCAACTCTATTTCCCCGTAAAAATGCTGTTGTTCTCTTCCTTGTAGTGAACGTGCAGAATTATTTGACTTCGAGGAAGTCAAGTGGTGTACGGGTCTGCCTTAATGGTAGTTCCAGTAGGTCAAAATACTGTAATAACAAAAAAAACTACGCAATAATTTCTTATCAATATTTTATTAATTCTTCAGCATCTTTTAGACATGACTCATACCAATCCTCTTTTTTTTTGTCAATGTAGAAATTCGTTTTACTAATTAAGCACACTCCCACGAAATAAAGGCTTCCTTTTCAAATGTGTTTTAAAATCGTTGTAGACATTACGAAATTATAGAAAATTATAGTATGATGATGTTCTCCGTTAGATTAATTTTTTTTTTTTTAATTTTTTACTCAAAATAGGAAAACTAATAAAAATTTTAACACATTACAGCAGGTGCCTCTCTATACAGGACTGTAATCACAGTCTCCCATCTACAAAATATTAAGAATTTCTCTATTGCTCCAAGTTGTGAACATTTCAAGGTTTTGAAAACAATTAACATTTTTTTTCATAAAATCCTTAGTACTGCCATATATCAATCATCTGAGTGCAGCCCACGCATAATAAAATGCACTATGACTAGCAATATAAACCAGCATCTAAATACAACTAAGCTTATTAGGTCATGATAAGAAATAATATCTACTGCATTGCGTGGCATAAATAAAAATATTTTTACTAAGTACCGTGGTCCTTATGAAGTGATAAAGGTACTTGATAATGAGAGGTACGTCGTAAAAGTTTTAGAGGGTACACAAATTACTCGCACATCATATCGTGGTATTTGTGCACCTGCGAATATAAGGCCGCTTTTCCTTTGATTGAGTGAAGTACTGGGCCGAGTTCTAATGAGTTTCGTAAAATATATTTTACGTTATGTTACGACCATAACATAAATTTTCGAGGTATCTACAAAATATCGGTGCATCATCAGTTCTGAGGTATTAAATTCATCTTTTGTACAAGGGCGAGAGGAGAGAACTGCTGAAAATATTAAGCGGGAGGCAGTTTCTTCAGGGTTCAATTTTGGTGGTGTAAATAACTGCTACAGGTCCAAATGATATCTCATCCAAGTTCTTAAAGATCATAGTTCCATTGTTCGATGCTGAATATTGAATTTAATGATTGCATAGGAATTATTTTTGGTTTTTGGTGAATTTGACCATATATCACACCTTAGCCTTTCAATACTTGAATATCCTATCGACATCCATATTTGAAAAAAGAGCGTTATTGTTTCTACACAAATTATTATACTCTTCTTTATAACCAGCTTACTTGGGCAATCGATTCCAGCTCTTATATTCTAAAGCTCTATATACTAGACTTTAAGTTACAACTGCTAAAGTTTAGAACAAATGTAAGATCTTTAAATTTTAGAAAGTTTAGAAGATCTTATATTGTTTTGTTCTTTTCAACCTTTGACGATACATTTTGCACTCAAAATATAGATACATATATATGATTATTAAAATCATCAAGAACTTCAGGTCTGGTAAAATAAAATTGTCTGAAACAAACAAAACAAATATTTTTAGAACAATTTCAATAACTTCCTAAATGAATTACTCATTTGCGGACCAGAAATTTTATAACAACTGATGAAATTTTTCTCTCCGCATGACTAAAGTAAACCTAAAAGTGGGTGCCATTCTAATCTTGACTATCTTGAGGCGACAATGCTCTCTTCATATTTTTATCTCAGTGCTCTAATATATATATTTTTATAGTGTGTTGTGTTTATGTGAGTAAGGGATTTTGCTTACTAGTTTTTCTGGGAACAATACAAAAATCTATAAAAGCATTTAATTTTATTGCATATCTTTGTAATTATCGAAAACTTATTGTGTTACAAGTATTAGTGTCATTAGGGTGTTGCAAAAATTGGTGTATATCGGAAATTACTTCCAGATGTCCATGTTTATAAACCCTAATCAATCTATTTAAGCAACAGTTATTATTATTATATGCGAGTTTGAAAAGTAGAAATCATGACAAGAAATGCCTTAACACTTGCCTTGATTTATCTAATTCTTAAGGGCTTTTCAGTAATTGATTAGAAGAACTAGTTTATCTTGAACGTACCCAGGGGAATCCCCCCCATCAGTGGCCTAATAAAAATGAAACAAGCCACGAGCTAAATTTTCAAATCAAATCCTCAATTCAATCAACATCACAGTGAAAAATTGTTCTCATTCCCCTGACAGGCAACAAAAAAAAAAACAAAAACAAAAAAGAATTCTGAAGGGCGAATAACTGATGGTTTCATATGTGTGGCAGGACTGAATTTTTTAACGAACAGAACTTAAAGCAAGTTGGCCTGGGTCTTTCGTATTCTGCCAGTCTGCCCATAATCCACAAAGGCACTAACGGCTGCGAGTTTTTCAATTTACGAGGCCACTACCAGTCTACCACTAGAACCGCAGTTACTGTGTAATTTTGTTTGCTTGAAACTTCTTGTTGACAGCAACTTTTGAATTTTTTATGGTGGAATACGCAGCACAGCATAAATATCCAGACTCCAGCATCCAGTGGAGCATAGGGGAAAACTCAATCCGCTGTCTTCTCGTGTGGCTTTGCATTAAAATTCAGAAAGTAAAGCGCATGAGCAGAACTTGCTATAGAAGAAATTAACAAGATGAGAAAAGGATGGAAACGGCAGGTGAGATATATTAACTTCCGATTCATTAAAGGCAGCCATATATATATTTTTCTTTAATTAAAAGAAACCTGTTTGTGTGGGAGTATCAGATAAATTTTCCCCAAAAAAGTTATATAAAGCTGCCAAGAAGTTTAAAGAAAACGTAATTTTTTACTTATATTATAATAACAAAAGTATAGTATATCTGGATTGTTTAAATCCTTGGTGGTCCTTATATGTATACTATGACAGATGTTAACGACTAAGTACGTTTTTTTCAAGGATTACTTATCAGACTGTACGACACACATGTTTCGCTGCGAAGGAAATATATCAAAGGATTGAGGGTGGGCGCTTTGAAACGCCTAGTTCCAGGTTATCAGGCTTGTCTTTACGTGTTTCGAGCTTTTGGTCTAGTATTATTGAAGCCGATGATGTCTGCTTGGATGAAGCATAAATTTTACTATGTCAAAATTAAGAACAAATTTAAAAAAAGTCCTAAAGCAAAATCCGGTCATTGGAGAATCGTTTATAGTAATTCGAGAGGAATTGCGAATTCATTAAAATTGATTTTGACTAATTATACTACTTAACTTTTGTCAATTATTTGTTAATTTCCTTTTCATTTTACTAATTATCTCTGTATAAACGCGCAGCTTTACAAGCTAATTAGAAAATCAACAAGCAGTTTCCTTTATTTCGTTCTTGCCGGTGACTGGAAATCTATAAATCCACCTTAATGAGAAATGCAAAGTTCAGAAAAGATTTATCAGTCTTGGGAATAAGAAAAGCATTTACCCGAGATAAAATAGCTCAGGGCGCCATCAAAGGGAGTCTTAAATGAAGTTACTTTGATATAATGAAAATTCTGATAAGAACCCCAGAAATATTTTCAACGGACAGGAAAGTCATTAAATCACCACTCGTACAATATCAGTGGCGTATTTCAAATCGAGAAAGCCTTAGGGAGTGCTACCTATTGAAAAGGACTCGAATTGAAGAAAAGTTTTTTTTCTGCAGGAGAGTCAATGATCACTGATTCATATCTATCTAGCTTCAGTTAGACATTAAAGTATCTCTCGTTGTTGCAAGTTAATTTCAAGAGAAGTAATATCCGACATTTTAAGCTTTGGCACTATAGGTGCCACCTTCCGGTAGAATGTTTGTTTCTTTGAAAGTTGACATTTAATGAGATTGTGCAGGGAAAGTGAAGGGGCCGGGCGGGGAAAACTATCTGCAAGATTAAAGGGAAAAGTTCGAAATGTATCAGCCTTCAGGGAAAGACTTGTTTAAATCTTTCGTACACGAAAGTATCTCCGTCTTGCAGAATTGTCGGCTTTTCGTAAAGAAGTTTCATGTGGCGACAGAAAACTTTATCCAGCTTTTTGGATGCGACAAAAATATAGTTGAGTTGCAACTTCTTAATGTAATTTTTGTTGGAAGTTGCGATGTGGGAGTGAAGTGTTTTTATTGTACACCGTAGGTTGGTAGTGCAAATGCATACCAAAAGTTCGCTCTATGGAAATCGAGATATTCGGTTATACAACTAGCAACGGACAATTTTGTGAGAGTGCGAACAAATCTACTGGAGGCGATTTGCATATAAATAGGAATTTTAAGGCTAGATTGACTCTTGAGAGTTAAGACTTGATTGATATTTCCGTCATAATTCAGAGAATTTTGTGGTTGTTGTCTATCTATCTATCTATAAATATATTGGGCTGTCGATTGGTTTTTATTCATCGATACCCGTTTTTAGTCTTAAAACATGTTTTATCCATCCAAGCACCTGGTTTTCGTATTTATCAATATTTTGATTGCTCTATCGTTGTGTACTATTTGCGTTGCAAAAGAGGTTGATATATAAAATTTTAAGGGAGTCACCGTCCTGGATGATGGGAAAGAGTTGTGTATGGTTATCGTTTTGATGGTTTTAATAATCTATATAGTATTCTGTTGCATATTATTCCCGTCTTTTTTCATTCTTTTTGGTTTCTTTACTATTCATTTGTTCTTATTTTTGCTCACAATATACTTAGCGAAAAATTATAATTTGTAGAATACGCCGGTAATGGGACCTTGTGAAAATTTTCATCTTTTATAAAAACCAATTTCCATGACTTAACCAGTGCAATTATACGCAAGTCTAAATATATCGAAATATGAATGCCATAACACCTGAAAGCGCCGAAAAGAAAATGATATATGAAATCAGGTGTTTCCTGCATATTTTCAAGTTTTCCAAACAGCGTCATTCAAGATTTAAAAAAGTTCAGTCACACTGCAAACAAAAGTACGTTAACACCAGCTTTTCCCATTTTCCACGGTAGGCTGAGCTGATTATCAAGATCAAGGTAAAAGCCAGCATTCATCAACTTTTCTCACATGCTTGATGCGATAACTCGAGTGGAACGTAAATACAAATTGAATATCGTACTGCTTCGTTTGCTTAAGTGAAGTGTTTTATCATACACGGTGACGGTATCATGAGTAATAGTTGTTGCTGCGAAAAGGTAACTTAGAGAAAACGTGACGAGATTGTCGTCTGTTAAATATGGCAACAGTAATATCTCCTTTTTTGATTATTCAATTTTGCAGATGTTTCCTTACAGTATTCGCTTTGCTTCCGATGTAAACTCTCTTGAAGTAATGGAAAGTTTTAATTTTAAGTCGGAAATTGAGGTCCAGGGTAATTAAATTTTAATGAGAATTTCCGGAACTTTTTGCCTTCTTTAGATTATCGTAAATTGTTTGAAGTGAAAATAATTCCTTTTTTTGTTTTAATTTAGAATATTTTTATGGATAATCTCGGAAACTGAAATAGGAAAAAAAGATTGTAATGCGATACAGGAATGTGGTGTAGCTCGAAGCAATTTCCGGTGTGGGATAAAGTTAAAACCAAAATATTGCCTTTTACCATTTTCAATTTCAATCGAACTATATCGCTAGTTCGTGCAATCTGTTAATTATCTTGGCGTGAAGCTTGATTCCAAGTTTGACTTTGTTTCTTATATTTATTATGTCCAAAGAGTTTTCTTAGTTTCAGATTTCCTTAATATTATATAATCCGTTTGTCAGACCACTACTGGAATACGTGTCCCAGGTATTGAGTTTTTTAAATCAATTTTATCAGACTTGCGCTTAGAGATCTCCTTTGGAACAAACAACCATATGATCTTTAAGCCGTATCGCGATAGGCTTAATCTCATTGGCCTGAAGTAAAGTTCCGATATAGTTTTTATCCACCAGCTCTTGAACGTAAACATTGACTGTTTGGAGCTCCGGGTCAGGATGTCCTTCAGGACTAATACTCGCAACTTGAAGGGTGTCTCCCTTTTGCATATTAACTTTTCTAGAATTGTAACTACGGTAAGCATGAGCCTATTAATCGTATGTGTGTACAGCAGTTAATTGCGTTAGGGTTAACTTTGGCTTGAATGAGTCCAAGAATGTGCTAAAAAATCGTCTTTTTATAGTTTTGTAATTCTTAAGTGTTATCATTCCTATTTTCGTTTTCCCTTTGTCCTCTTAATTGGTCTAACCTTGTTAATCGGTTACATGTCTTGCATGCTGCTGTGGGAGTCTAATCTTAACACCTTAACTACGGGGTCAAAGCGTCATTATATCTAATACGGGAAGGGAAAAGTACAGAAATGAATTGCAAGTCCATTCTGAATTTTTAACTGGGATAAGAATAAAACTTATTACAATTTTAATAAAAATATTCTCACCTCAAGGAATCCGTGGTAGAGTTCGATTATAACGAACGCGAAAAATGTACCAAAACCGGTTCGTCGTATCCGAAGTTCCTTAGTATCGGTAAAATAAAGCTTATTGAAAAATTTTCGTTATTTAAAAAAACAGTACGTAATAACCGAGGGTTCGTTATAACTGGACTCCACTGTATGTAATTTTGGTCTTCAGCAACTATGTTCCTTTAAGGTATTGGGACGATCTCAATAGTCCTCTAATCCATTGGGACCACACAGCCCAGCAAGAGTTTATTCAGCTCTATTGCCAAAACTGCAAGGTTCTCACTGCTGAAATCTTTTATCGTACTGTATTTGATGCTATCCCAACCGGCTGCTATGAAGGGAAAACAAAATTCCTCAGCTCCGCCACGGAGTAGGTAATTTACTCAGAGTTTCGTCCGACTTCACCATCAAAAGACTTCTCGGCTATTCTGTCCAGGAAAACAGTGTTCAGATTGGCGACCCATTTGGTATTTCCATCCTGAATTCTTTGGATTTAATTCTAAATGCATACCTACCTTTTAGTTGCTTAACTCCATAAGTGGTTCATTTTTGTAAGCCTTCTTCTTTTTTTTTAGCTTCCCTGAGGAAGTAGTGAGTTCTTACGTAGTGAGTTTTCATTTTTCTTAAAGTTGGCTCTCTTAGCCAGATCAGCTGACGCCAGGCCTGCGATCTCATCTGACTGCAAAAGCATGATAAACCGCATGACAATTGCGTCTGTGAAAATGTCCTATGTCTGTTTAGTCAATGACATGGATATCAAGTTGTTCAAAATCTGTATCGTCGTGATAGGCAACAAACTACTGAATTTTTAAATCAGGGCACCGAAATACAATAATAATAAATAATAGTAGTATTTCACGTTTATCGTTACCGCAAAATCTCTGCAGGCTTGTGTAATTGGTTAAGGAAGTCACAATCGATTATACCTAATTTTCGCTCTAGTACTTATGGAATAAAATTTGCATATTCAACGATTTTCAGCTAGTACTCTACAGTACTGCCGCATGCAAAATGAATGAGTAGTATCTTACTTAAATTTTCAAAATAAAAATAAGGTATTTTATACTCAGGGAAATGAATACGGGTTTCAGTAATAATTTCGATTCAAAAACACTGGAAGAAGCAGGCAAATGGCGTAGAAGAAATCAGATTATCCACTCTTTCCTCTGTCTCTATTCTGGTAAATCATGTAAAGTACTGTTTCAAATTTTAAGCCGGAGGAGCTTACTAAGATATCAAGAAAGCAGAGCAATTTATCTTATCTTTCTCCTATTTAAGTGTGCTTGTTTGATTTCCATTATTTGCTTGTGAATGGGAGTGGTACGTACATATGTCATGGAAGTATTAGTTTGGGCCTTTATCTACGGATTATTTTTATCAAAATGTTTACAATTTGGAATTAGATAGAACTTGTGCCGCCAACCAGCTTGTTTCTTTTTATTGGAAATTTTCTAAGTCATTTAAACTGCTTGCAGCTGCTGGACGGATTTCTACAGCGGATAAAACAAGCAGAACACTATGTCACTATGCTGGCAAAATGAAAGAACTAAAAACCTAGGTACATATATACTCGTGCACGTTTTTTTTTTAAAAAAAAAGAGTAAGCACTTGTATTGCTACACAAAAATGGCAACATCATCACTGTTGAGAATTGGGGCTAATAGTGCACGACTTATTTTGGCAGGTATTCATCTGACGTGACAATTGTTGTAGGTGCTTTTACTACAGTCCATCGTAAACTCATGCCCCAGCAGGTGGTGGGCACTTTTACCTGGGGATTGAATACGTTTTTCCAGTTTACAAATTATTTTTTCTTTCTTTCGGAAGAATTGTTCTTTTTCCCTTTTTTGTGAATATTTCCATTTTATTTTACTGTGATTTGCATTTTTCATGGTTTTTTTTCTTTTTAAAGATTACCATTTCTCTATATAAAAATGGTTGCTTTAGTCTTTTCTCCATTTCCGTCCCTTTAGGAGGCATTTTAATTTCTGATTTCTTTATCAGGCATGGGCTTTTTCTGTTTCGGTGCCATCTATGTATTATTCAAAGGAGTGTTTTTTTATTATAAGGGAGGAGGCAGAAAAAATATGGGAAAAAAGTACTCTAAGATGAACTAGACAGAAGTTAAAAAATGCTGAAAAATTTAATGACCTGCATATTTGCAACAAGTAAACAAATGGAGACGTTGGCTTACGAATGTAATATGAAAACCAAGATGCAATCATCGTAGTGGGTGGGTGTGGAAGTCGTCTTTTCGACCAGTAAATGATGTTGATTTTTTCCTTTCTTTCTTTTTTTTGAAGCAGCAATGGACACTAATGAACTTGTTCCATGTGATGAAACAGTCAACAGAGTTTTACTTGGCAACTTGAAAGTATTTGAAGGATGCCGTGTGTGGCAAGAGGCTTAAATTGCGGGAAAACTTGAGACTTGGATGTTGCACCATGAAAATGAAATATGTATTGTGATTCTGTAAGACTCTCCCGTTTCCAAAGTTTAAATCAACTTTGAAAAGTCGTCGTTTTCAAATCATAGAGAACATACAAGCTCAAGCGCTAACTAACTAAAAAAAAATTCAGGAGGTTTCTCAAAAATGGGAAACTGTTGGGAGCCGTATGTAGTCGTATATACATATATTGTAAAAATAGTAATGTGACTTTTACAGCAACAATTTGAGTACACACTGTCTGTGATAATGAATTCTGTCTTCTAGTTAATTGTCACTGAGCTGTTTTTTGTTTCTTGAATCTTCCCAACAATCTGATAGAACACCTTTGAAATGGTTTGTGGTGAGCGTCAGGAGAAATCTATATCTAGCGTAAATCCTAAAAAGCTTAATGCTAATAGCGCCAATCAATCAGCAGGATTTATGGTTTAAGAATCTTTTCCTTTCCTTTATTTTGAAGGTGTAAAATTTTCCATTAAATCGGTATGTCGCCATAATTGCTTAAAATTACCTTAGTCTTGAACATTGATTCACTATTACATATATTTAATACATGTCTGACAGAGTCTGTATTTCCGACTAACTGGAAGATTGAAAATATTCATATTCAAAAAAAGCCTAACCCTTCGTCTCTTAGTGATTAAAGATCAATAAGTCTTCTCTGTTTCCTATCGAAAGTATTCGAGAAACTGTTGAATTGATAAATCCAGAAGTCGCTGACAATGATAACTGCTATGTCCTTCTCCCCTTTTTTGTGGAAGTCCCTCACGGTTCAATACTAGATCCACAGTTTTTCACTCTTTGTATTAATATCTTCCTATCCTCCTCTTTCCTCTAAGAATCGTCTTTCTAAGTATCTACTCTCTATCCTCTTTCTAAGTATCTACTGCCGTTCTTTTGTATAATCGTTTTTATTAATTATTATTCTTTATTTGATAAATTGTTGAGCAATGCAAAATATTTCGTCTATTCCGGACACTGTTGTTCTGGTAAATTCAGGCATTTTATTGAACATTATGTGTAATCAAGGCATATGTACATAAACATCATGTACATAACATATGTTGAGGAGATCAGATCTTTACAAAATCACATTACTTATGAGTATGTGGTCGTGGACCAGAAATAGGGCCAAAGCATGGTCTGTGATGGTAGATCTGTTGGACCAGAAATACGGCTAAAGCATGGTATGTGATGGTAGATCGAATAGTCTTACTCTGATCATCCGGTTCCTTCTTTTTCCAAGAGCTGGAGAATGTGCGTGAATTAGAATTAGTTTTTAAGACTTTGAGCTTTTGAAGTCTAGATGCACTAATGCATTGTTATATGACATGACTACTTATAGGTATATTTTTTCAGCAAGGGTTAACCCTTTTGTTTGATTTCACCATATTCCATGTATACTTTCAAATACCGCCTAAGATCTTTCAAGATTTTGCAGTTTGCTGCTGACACTCGTCATCTTGTGCGTATTTCTGACTGTCTCAGAGTAAGAACATTTGGTTTTTCATAACCCGTCTCCAACAAAACCACTCAAACATTTGTATGGTGTTGTTAAACCAGTGTTGAACCTCCTAGTTACAACAGTAACTTATTGTTAATGCCCCTTACTTTTAGCCAGTAATTCCTCGATGTAATTTGGCAGTTTTCTTTCCAAAATACTTGCAAAAGATTTATTTATTGGTCCATGTCATCACGAAAATACTTCGAAACATAATCTTTTGATGTTGACTACGGACCTGAGAAATATTTATAAGTCTTGTAAATTATCTGCTTTTCGTTTCTGATTTTTTTGCAAGGCTGCTTGCATTATTCGAGATGAGTAAGAGCGCTCTTCTTCTTCTGAGTTCTTGAAAACTTTGCTTTATTTGAAGACATTTCTTACACATAATAAACTGATGGCAATGCATACAGGCAGTTATTTTTACTTTCAAAGTTGACAAACTGATAAATATAAAAATTAAAATAGATGTAAAAAAAATACCTCTGGCATTTAACGTCAGCTTTTCTCGAGCAGTGCAATAAGAAACAAAGGCTCCGACATAAAATGATAAGAATTTCGTATAATTCGTCCCGATAAGCGTTGGTGGCATTGATGCCCTTCTGCGCGAGAATTTTGAGATTATAACCTATTTATATATCATGTTTATTTTGAGATGTGAATGGCTAAAATGATAAGGAGCCATTCTGCCATCAGTTACCTACATTTTTAATGTTCTATTTGTCTTCTGCTTTCTTGGAACAAAGACCTTTCCTCATTCTCTAACTTTTATAATACACAAATTAAAACTGGCGCAAGTTTCCACAAATTGTAAACATTTTGAATACCTTTGTCGTGGCCCGTCATTTCTTTAATTTATTAATTTATCTGATTCGTGCTGGGTTAGAAGGTTCAGAACTACAGTATGAAAGCAATTTTATGATAGATTTTGAAATTTAGGCCATATAGAAATTAACGAGCAATGGCTTCCCCTTCAATTGACATCAATCGCTTCAGACCTTTTTAATAAAGAGCCGAATTATTTTTGATTTGTCAGAATTAAAATAAATCTGTGTGGAACTTTCCAGACGGCTTTGATGCCCTTGTAATCAACAGTTCTGTGCAAAAGCCAGAGCTCCATTGAAATTCCCTCAGCGTTTGCATTTAACTTAATTAGAAATATTGTGGCAGGAATGGTATCCACATTTCCCTGTAATTAAATGGTTCAATAAACTGGAAAACTGTAGACCTTGAATTTTTATGGCCAGAATTTTCTTGTATTTTGGCAACCTCATTACATCTTCGTCATTATGCTAAAGCAAAACTTAAAATAAATTAGAAGTTGAAAAATTCGTTTATTTTTTTCTAGGGAGATTCTTAAAAACAAACTTCAACACAATTTCTGTAAAAAGAAGGAAGTTTTGCGACGATATTTTTTTTTACACGTAAAGCATTCCTTCAATAGAAGGAGAAATTGAAAAAGCAATTTTCCTGCCATCATTTGAAAACTTCGTCTTCCAAGTTTAGCTTGAGATTTTCATGTTTTTTTCTCTCTTACTTCTGTTAAATGTCGATCTCTGCTCTTTTTCAAAAATCCTACTTCGAGATGAGTTAATCACAAATTCAAACAAGGATTGTGTCGGCTATTTGTTATCTTTTAATTGAAAAGAAACTTTAGTTAAGAAGACACGAGCGATATTAAGCAATCTGTTTTTTTTTTCTCTCTCTCTCTGTTTTTCGAGATTGAATACACTTGAATTAAATTTGTTCAAGGGTTTTGGGAATTTATGCTTTGTAGATTTTGTGTGTTAGTATCTTATCCGTTAAACTGCCAAGGAGACTGCAAAGATGAAATTAAAAACTCAGAAGTCTGTAATTTTGCACTTATTTTAAAATATTACGTTTAAAAAAACGCTTCTTGTTTTAACTATTTCACTTACTAATAAAATAGTTTAAGTATTTATTGTATGGGGCTCACAAAGTTATACAATAAAATGTTACAGTAAAAACAGTTATCAGAAGATATTCTATATCCAGGAATCTTCTTTGATGACATACATCTTGCTATGTTTGGCTGGAGAGAAGTGGACTACTTAAAGGAGGAAGTGAAGTTCTCATTCCACCAGCCAATTAAGCTTTGGTCAGATGAATGAATTGGACGGAGGTGAACTCATCCCTAGCAAGAGAATGTGTACAAAAATTCAATGGTTGCATCCTGAAAAATGAGGAACACTATGTCGGTTTAGAAAAGATATAAGCATTGAAAGAAACGGTGATGGAATTGCAAGGCTAGAACCATACTTCACCATTGGCGAAGGTATGATGAAGGTCCTGATAGAGAAATGCCTGAAGGCTATGTCTTGAGGATACTGAGACGGCAGAGTGCATTATATGCGACTGCATACACATCGAACAATTTCGGATTATATTCATGAAAGCATGATGGACCGTTTGATTATCGGTTTCTTGCTTCTGTTTTTCAATCAATATAAGCCCTTTTTGGATATAATAATGACTGAGTGAATAAATAAGACAGAGCAAATATAGCTGCAAGTGGTGATATTCAATGAGACGACAATTTCTCTTTCACAATTATCAGTATACAATTACATATTAGTGTATTCCAAGAGTTTTTTTTGTTATTTAATACGTAAAGTAAATAAGTAAATACTTCTATTTTATTGACAATGAAGACATAGCAGGTAGCAAAAAAATATTAATATGTTGAGGTGATTGTGTAACCTGGTAACGAATTCTTATTATGCAAAATATGCTATTCCCAGCAAACCGAAAGATAATCACTTAAACTTGAGGATAAAAGAATAGATCTAAGCTAGAACTCTTCAAACAGCCATACAATTTTTTCACTATAATAAATATTTTATATAAATAAATGGGTGAGGTGGTCCTCGAAAAGTGTATATGGGTAGGGTAACATGAAAACTGATGAGAATTCATACTTTGGACCTTTGAAAGATGATTCTAGACACTTCAAACTGTAATAAAGA